>DWBA01000632.1:0-12597 GCA_018236825.1 Apodemia zela | reverse complement strand
GTTTTGGCGTGATTGAGCAACAAACATCCATCCATCCATCCAAACATCCAAACTTTCGCATTTATAATATTAATATACGAGTAGATCACTAGCTGACCCGACAGACGTTGTCCTGTTATAATTATGAATATTGAATTCAAATTGGTATAACGGCATTGAACTTTATAAGGTGGTGGCGTGGAAAATTAGAAAATTTAAGAATACTTTTCTTAAATTTTCTAATTTTCCGCGCAATTTTCTTAATTATTTCTTTTATAAGAACCTTCTCCTGACAATTACCAACAACAAAAAAAGAGTTAGCGAAATCTGTCCAGCCATTCACGCGTGATGTGGTGACCACAGAAAATAGGGATTGATTTCTTATATATAGATAAGATAGCAAACAAGCATATGGCTCTCCTGATGAAAGAGATAACCATCACCCATAGTCACCAAAGATGATAATGGTGCGTTGCTATCCATGTAGCGAGATGGTAACACAACTTGCGTTAGTTTACTGGCTACCTTACCCTCCGAACCGGAACACGAAGGTGATAAGTACCTACGCAATTGCGGCAAATGATTCCCGTGGTATAACCCACGCAGGTTTCGATCTCGCGTGAAAATTGAGATTAGATGTAACCTATGTCACTCATAAATAATGTTACTTTTTACTTGTGAAATAATTTTCAATATCGCTTTAGTATTTCCAGAGTTTTACAAATATACACAAACTTACAAACTTTATCCATTTTTGTAATATTGGTATGGATTATTTTTACAAATGCAACGAAATTGTATCTTCACGCCCGTATCCCAGAAGAAGTAGGCAGTGGTACAATTACTTAATACCCACGATTAGCTGAAGATACTCCGTCCCACAATGTGATAGGTGGCAAGCCTATCGCCAACCGAGCACTTATCCTATCCCGGGCAACGTTGTTTTTAGGAGAAAACTAAAAAATACATTTTTTGAATTGCCTGACCCAGGAATCGAACCTAGGACCTCATGTGGTCAACACCGACACCGGGCCATTAGACCACAGAGGCGACAAGGTAGTGACAAAATTTAAGGTAAAATAATACTTAAATTATTTGTAACTTTACCAAATTGCCAAGAGGATTGGCAAAGTACATGTAGTGCGCCTACGAAAATTTCATGGTATTTCGTCCCATACTGCGACTGATGGCAAATAGTGATGTGCCGGATCGTTAAAAATGCATATCCGCGGATACGGATCCGAATACGGATATTTGGCGTCAAGATCCGGAGATACGAATACGGATCTTTATTTACTTACCCAATTCGTGTCAGCGCGCGAGACCTTCAAACGATAGTTAAAGCCACGCTCGCCGCAACGACATCCAGGAACTTGTATCGTCCGGATATTACTTTTGTTTTGACTTTTGTTTACTGTTTAGAATTTAGTGTGATACAGGGCTGTGTCGATTGCGTTTGTGTATGGTTATGGCACAAAAGTGAAAATAATGTATACTAAGAAGTTGTCTAGTTTAATTTGGTTTTTCTTTTTATAGTTGAATTTATAGTTTTTTAACCCTACATAATCCTATATATAGATTTTCATACTATCAATTAAAAATGAATAAGGTAAAAGATCCGCGAGAAAAGTAACGGATACGGATCTTTATTTTTCCTCGGATATCCGCGGATACGGATATCTGGAGCATCACTAGTGGCAATCCTCTTGACATTTCATTATGAAACGTGTAGCTCGACCTGGAATTTTGTCTCCGACTCATTCACTGTGAATGCTGCCCGAATGTGGAACGAGTTGCCACCTTTTTGTGTCAAGCTGATTTTAAGTTTTCGTAAAAATAACAGCTTAAAATGCATATACAAAATAGTAAGTAGTTAGTAATAAACTTTTGGTTTATTACTAACTAAACTAATTAACTAACTCTTTTTGGTCACATTGATTATATTTTTCTGCAAGATTCTATAAGTATTTGGAAGTTCTTGTATATATTTAGAGTTATGATTTATATAAATCAATCAATCAATACATATTACAAAATAAAGTCCCCCGCTGCGTCTGTCTGTCTGTTCGCGATAAACTAAAAACTACTGGATAGAATTCCATGCGGTTTTCACCCATGGTATAGTAATTCATGAGGAAGGTTTGAATTTATAATTTGTCAAAGTTTTGTGTTGGTTGCAATATAACAATAATTGTTGGAAGTGTGGGAAAAATACAAGCCGCCTGGGAGCTTTCATCGAAGACGCCGCCTTACCGCTTTGAGATATTACAAAATAATTAATGGTGAAATATTCCTCTTTTATAGATCTACAAAATAGTCCATGATGGCATATACCTATCTTTTAAGGATAGCTTACTATTGCTTATTATAATATTTTAAAAATATGTACGTACAATACGTGTTGGTTCGGGCTCCTTTGAAGAATAGACCAACTGCCGTTTTGCAAGGCATGTCGTAAAAGGCGACTAATTGGCTATGTGTATCACTACCATCGCGGCTACTAGTTGGTAGAGTTCAGCATTGTCTCGCCCGGGTCTGGTACCACCGCGTCACCTATTCCTGCCGCAATAGCGTCAGTGTTTGTCACTGCCGTGTTCCGGTTTGGAGGGTGTGGTAGCCGGTAAACTTATGCATGTGGCATTAAGATCTCGCCACAAGATAGCAACACACGATTACCATCTTTGGTGTCTATAGGCGATGGTTGACTCTTTCCATCAGGAGACCCATCTGCCTGTTTGCTATCTTATGATATAAAAAAAGTGAAATAAATAATTAGAAAGAGATTACCATTAAAATAATAAATTCAGTTATAATTTTTGAATTACGAAAACTTTTGCGAACAGTACAAAACCATAAGAGAAGCAGGATTTTTAAACATAAAAAAAATACTAAACAGATGAAAAAAATGGAAAGTCTTCCTTGTTTAAAGTCAATCAAAAAAACAAAAGAGGTCCTTGAAAATTCCGCGAAACAATGACTATCACCACAAAAACAATCCCTCCTCGTGTCCAATGACCTTTTCCCGTCCAAAAGTAAACGTGACGGGGCCAGCTGCGCGCGCGCACATATTCCAAAAATAATATCCGCCGGTGTCGAGTTGCCTCAGTTAAGAAAAGCGCGCGATCATCACCACTTGCCTGTGATAATTCTAGTCCTGTTCCACTCTCAAATGTCAACGGTTCAACAATGACAAGTAAACTGCCAGTGTTATAATCCCCTTACCCCGCTTGTGGATTGGATTTTTAGTGTTTTTTTGATGTGGCAATAAATCCGCTGTAAGTACTGCTTTGGTAATGGAACTGCTAACCTTGATTGAAATTCCGAGTTATTTAGGGTTTTGGTCCACTGTAAAAGCGTATTGGACTAGTTTACATGAATCTTTCCATATGTTATTTTGTACTAATTTGATTTGAAACATACTGACTTTTTCACACTAAAAAACTTTGTAAAATTTAATTTTAAAATCTACAAAAGTGTAGTTGTACACTTTTCCTACTCGAGTTTTCCTTTAAAGTCAACCGATTTCAGTTATTAATTTTTTTTGCAATCAAATATACCGGCTAATATCAAAATTTTGTTAGAGTTAATTCAAAACATAGTCCATCTATGTACAAAATTTTATGAAAAATAGTCCATACGTTGCAGCGTAATTCAGTAATAAACCTTCAAACTTCTTCATAACATTTCCCATTTAACAGTAAATGGATTACGCAAATCTAACGAACACCTACCCATCCGGCACTTGATGACTTCCTTTTCAGATAAAATGTATTGGTTGAACGCTCGACATTTATTTTTAAGCTAAATTGTTTATTACGGCATTTTTGAAAAAAAAATACATTTCATAAAACGTAGGTATATTTTTTTGTTTCAAAGCCAAGCGGCAGCGGCGTTATTAGAGCAACTCGAGTTGTGTTTGACTCGTTGGAGTTATTTTCACTTCCGGTGCATGGTAAATTTCCATTTCATAGTTTAAGCTTTAATTTAAGATTTTCTACTTTTTCTGTACTGTAATTAAATTAAAAAGGAGATAAAAATTTTTAAAATTTTTGAAAATATTTATGCACAATTTGGCAGTTCGTTTTTATTTATTTTTAAGCCTAACTATTTAGAAGTATTTACATGAAGTAGACGATGTTAATTTCAAGAGAGAGAGAGAGGTGTGTTTGTTCTATTTCTTACACTACTTTTCTCAGACTAATGGCTTTGAAATCACAGTCAAAAGAAGGCAAATTAAATTACCTTATTGAGTTTAGTTATGAATTTTGAATGAAAAATCTAATAGACTTATTTTCATGTAACAGTTAGACTTGTTTCAATTATTTAGTTAGATTAATGCATTTTATATTTTCTACATATTGTCGTTTACCTTTTAATGGGAATCGACCACATTTTACGGACTGCTCGGCATCATGTGACCATTATCTCAGTTGTTTATTGACTGGTATTTCGTATGCTTGATATGTAAACAAAATTATTTATAATAAAAAAAAGCAGGAAAATGAAAAAATATTTCATAATGAGCATGGAAAACATTAAAATATTGACATTAATTACTATAGTTTTATTTTTTAATTAAGTTAAAAATACCAGTTACTAAAATAGCACCACCATTTTTTGTAAATAAAATAATGTTTTTTTTGTAAAAATGGTTTTTAAAAAAGCGCATGGTCATCTCAAAACTTGTACTGGACAATACCCTTTACACTTCAAATATAAAAAATATCCGTCTATTATTTCAATTTATTATTTTTCTGTCATTCATTTTGTTTCCATCGTCGACTGAAAAAAAGGTGAATATAGACTTGTACAAAATATAATAAACTTGCACAGTTCCGTTATTTTTGTTTTAAGCCAAATGGTTTTGGCTATAACAACATCTTCGAGGTTTTTTTTAATTAAAATGCCAACTGGTCTCATTTCACACTCAGCTTAAGTGTGTTTACTTAACAAATCAACATTAAAACGTTATGATGTGTTTAAATAATTAAATATTACGAGTTAATCATAGTAACATAAACATAAACAATCATTAAGTGCCAGGACTTGAGTTATTATGAAAATATTAAATAATATGTTTTCTCATAATTATTGATATTTTTAGTTTTGTTATAATTTTATGTAAATTTAAAAGGCAACTTATATTTTGTATATATCATACATGTATCATAATGAATTGATATGCAACTCAAATAGGCAAAAAAACGTAGTAAATAGACACTCGCTGAACCTAGTGGTCCAGAAATCACAGTAACCCCAGTGAAACAATATATTATCCACTTATACTACCTTGTTTCTACTATCTCAGCAACACACAAATTTACACCAAACTAAGTGGTATTTTGTTTTACAACAGAAGTATCTTCAAAAGAAATGGACAGTACTACATTCAACGAAAGTTAATGAGTTGTGTTATTACCCTTGTTAACATAATACATACGTGAAAAGTTTTAGTTTAATTTACCCAAATTACTTGTTTGAATAAGATTTAGTCACAGTTATCACGCCTGGATTTATGTTTTCTGCTTACCTAAACTAAGTTTTATAATATGCTGCTAAGTTTGCTAACAAGGTAACATTAATAAAATCCTTGCAGTTTATCTACATATATTAACAGATTGTAATTTTACTAAAAGCCCAAAAGTAGGTATATTAATTCTGTAATATGTTTACATTTACAGTCTTACTGAAAGGTAATAAATAACTAATAGGGTTGTCAAATAAAATTCACTTTACAATTCTATTATATTAAGAAGATAACTGTTTTAGTATGAGCCATAAATTATAACTTAATAAAGCAGTATAATTGGTATAATAATGCGAGATTTAGATCCTAAAGTCATGTAATAATGACGTTAACTATATTTTTTTTATATCATAAGACAACAAACAAGCAGATGGGTCTCCTGATGGAAAGAGTCAACCATCGCCTATAGACACCAACGATGTTAATGGTGTGTTGCTATCTTGTGGCGAGGTCTTAATGCCACATGCGTAAGTTTACCGGCTACCTTATCATCTAAACCGGAACATGACAGTGACAAGCACTGACGCTTTTACGGCAGGAATAGGTAAGGCGGTGGTAGGAGACCCGGTCGGGACATTCCAGAACTCTACCACCTAGTAGCCACGATGGTATAGTGAATCATTGAGTAAAGCATCTGTGTAGTGACTCGAATAGCAAAACGTTCGCCTCTTATGATGTGGCCACACATATCGCGCTAAGGCAAAGGTTTGCGTTGCCACGATGTATTCGGGCTAGCGCGAACTACTTCGCGAAAGGTCTTCACGCGTCACAGCAGTGATCGCCAACTGCGGCCGGGCCGCGAATGTGATATTTGTGCGGCTCACGATAAAGAAACAATTATATAATTATGATAAACGATAATAATAACAGCAAACAATAATTTACCCGAGTACATATTATGTATAGTAACTTCACGTGTATGTGCTTCATATTTTAATAAATTTTAAGTCTTTGGGCGAGTGAAATAAGAAAAAACAGTTGCATAAAATTAAAGAATTTAAGGAACGAATGTTTATGAATTAAAAAATTACGAAAAAGTAATTTAAGCAATGTTACAATTTTCTCGTTTGCTTTATCACGGGCCGCACAAATATCGTCTGCAGGCCGCAGTCTAATGACCACTAACGCTATGACGCCATTATGACGTAAGCAGTAGTCGCGATGTAGTTCGTGATAGCACAAAACTTCGCCGTAGCCCGATACGTGAAGCCACTGTTGGTTGGTGAAGCTAATCGTGGGTGGCTTGGTTGTACCTCTGCCTACCTCTTCGGGGATACGGGCGTGAAGACACTTTTTTAATTTATATGTATGATAGTGCCAGCAACTTCGTTCGCGTGAATTTTTTTTAAAATAAAAGTAGCCTAAGTCACTCCTTATTACATCAGCTATCTGCCAGTGAAAGGCCCGTCAAAATCGGTGCAGCCATTTCAGAGAAAAGCCGGAACAAACATACAGATGGACAGACAGACAGACAAAAATTGTAAAAAAATATATTTTGGTATATGTACCGTGTATACATACGCATTAAGTCAAAAGCTGTTATTTTAATATTACAAACAGACACTCCAATTTTATTTATTTGTATAGATTTTGTATTAAAATACCAAAAGCCATTTAAAATGTTAAAGGTCAATAATTTATAGAGCTGTGTAATATGAACTTTTAATTCGGCTGTGATAAAAAATAGTATATGCACCACGAGAGGAAAGTATGACATTGCAACCCGCGTTCTTATCAACCTCGCCTTCGGTGACGGCGGATAATGCCATATACTTTCCTTCATAGGTGCGTAATTAACTACATGAGTGTGTAAGCACTGATGCCATGCTTCAAAAAAACTTCAGGGAAAAAAGCAAGATAATTTCGCCAAATCGAACGATCGCCACGTAGCTCAGCGGTAAGAGCGTTGGCTAGCTTTATGGCAAGATGGTCGCTGGTTCAATAACAGTCGTGTCAAAAATTAATCTTTATTTTTGTTACAGCTATGATGAGAAAGTCAGATCTTGGGATACAAGGAACCTTAAGCGTTGCGTCATGGAAGCTGATATAGGTGGTGGAGTCTGGCGGTTGAAATGGCATCCACGGGATAAAACCGTAGTTTTGGCAGCATGCATGTATGGCGGATTCCGGATACTGCGTCTCGATGAGAATATAAGCGTCGTGTCAGAATATTTGGCTCACGAAAGTATTGCTTATGGTGCTGATTGGAGACAAGATAAGGAAGCGTCGATAGTCGCGACATGTTCTTTCTACGACTGCCAGTTACATATAAGCAATATTGATTTGTATCTAACAAAATCTACATAAATAAAAATATATTGCTACAATTGTTTTTTTTCTTAATTAAAAACATTATTGCTGCTAGTTTGGTGCTAGCTGTATTGCTAGTTGCTAACAAATAGCAAAAAAGAGATCACTCTTATGGAGACAGAAACCATTGCCTATATACAGTGTGTAAAAAAAACCCTGTCCGCTCCGAAAGAAGCATATAGGTAGGTCGATAACATTATCGAAAAAGTAATAAAATTATTGTATATATTTTATAAAGATTAAAATATTATGGATTTTAGAATACTTGTTCCCTTCAATTTCCCTAAAACTTAGGGACTATTTTAAATAGAGAACATCATGTCGAATCAATAGACATCACGCCGCCACGACATTTGAGTTCGATATTTAGTGATGCCATAGTAATATTTGAAATAGGTATCATTTAAGATTAATTTATATGGGAAAAATGATGTCTATATCCACAAACTAATAACATACAAACAACAACAGTCAAATACTTGAGTCAAATACTCAAATAATAAAATTGTTGGAAATGAATGCTGCTAATTACAAGGAACTTAATGACAAAGTTCATTCCCTTGATAATAAGCATAAGCTAGCAATAGAACGCGTTACTGAATTAGAAAATCAACTAAATGGAATACAGAAACAATTATTAAAAAATACAGTGGAAATAAGAAATATACCAAAAATTGAAAACGAAAATGTTCACGAAATGGTTACTACAATTTACAAAATATTAAAATTGGAACAAATTGATGCTAATACAAAAATATATAGAAAAGGTAAAAATAATGGGCCAATTGTAATAGAATACAAAGATTATAAAGAAAAAGAAGCGCTCTTAAAATCCATTAAAAAATATAACTCCGAAAATAAAGATAACCCACTATGTACTGATGATCTAAATGTTGGTACTAAAAATTCACGAGTTTACATATCAGAATCCCTAACACCGTTTTCTAAAAAGATTTTTCAAGCTGCTCGTGAACTTGTTAAAAATGGATTTTACAAGTATTGTTGGACTTCACGGGGGAATGTTTTACTGCGTAAGGAAGAAGGTCAGAATATAATTATTGTTACAACACTTGAACAAATTAAAGACTTAATTACGAAATGACTATATAAAAATCCATATTTCATAAAAAAATGGTATATTTTAATAATTTTTGTTCTTAGTTTCGCTTGTTTTTGTTCATTTTTTGGATTATTTTGTTACTTTCTAGGCATAGTTTATAAGACTCTTTCACTCAGTTCAATCTTTAATGCATGCAATTTATATATACTTACTATATTCGTACGTAATTTGTATTATCAATTATTTTCATATGCGAATTATATATATTATCCACTACATCTACTATTTATTTATTCTTTTACAGTTTTATTACATTTTATTTACTTAGAGTCTGCCCGTTACAAACAGAGATTACTTAACTATTCAATACTTACTTTTTGCACTCACAGAAACTCATATTCTCGACAGAAAATTCATACCTTTAATAAATTAATATTCTTATGATATTATGGGTAATGATATAGAAGAAGTTATTTCCGAAGTTGATAGCAATATCAGCGTCGGTGATTCATTTTTTGTCGAGAATCCTGAGTTGTTTCTACAATATACACTTGGTTGTGAATTTTCGCTTAAGATTATTGTGCAAAATATACGTAGCATTCATAAAAATTTTGAAGACTTTAAAATTTTTCTGGCTAGAAGTAAAATAAAATATGATGTTATTGTTCTTACTGAATGTTGGCTACATAGTTCAGATATCATACCATCAATAGATCAGTACGAAACTTTTTATACCCGAAGACATATTAATCAAAACAGTGGCGTAGTAGTATATATTAAAACATCCTTGTCTGGAGTCTTTGTATATGAACCCAAATTTACAGAAGCAGATTGTTTAGTGATAAAAATAAATAAAAGTCACGCATTCATATGTATGTACCGGTCACCATCATTTACTTCACTTACCCATTTTTTGGGTTCTCTAGATGAACTATTGACAGAATTAAAATATGTACCTAATATTTATTTTACTGGTGATATTAACATAGACATTGGACTTAATAATTGTGACGTTAAGTCCGAAGAGTACTTAGACTTACTAGCCACTCATTGTTTATTACCTAGCCATATCATTCCTACTCGTATTAACAAATGTCTTGATCATTGCTTTGTAAAATCAAATTCTAAAATTCTTACTCTTGTTTGTGACTCATCTATTACTGACCATAATTGTGTTTATTTTAGTATCCCGCTAACTACAACATTTAAAAATGATATACAAAGAAAAACTATACGAAAACTTAACTATAATAAAGCTTATACAAAAATAGGAGACCATGATTGGTCCAATGTTACATCTTTGAAAGACCCAAACCAAGCTACAGAAATTTTTACTAAAACAATATCAGATATCATTAAAACATGTACGAGGTCTATAGTTATACCAAATAGACAATTAACTTTTCAACCATGGCTTACCCCCGGTTTATTACGTTGTATACGTTTCCGAGACACTTTACACAGAAAACACAAAAAAAATCCTAATGACACAAACTTAGAAATTACTTATAAACGGTATAGAAACCATTGTAATAATATTTTACGAAAACTAAAAAATGAACATGATAAACTAGACTTAAATGACAGTAAGGGTGACATAAAGAAAACTTGGAGCGTAATAAAACGTGTATGTCATGTGAATACTTTAAATAAATCTCAAAGCCCCACCGAACTATTAAAAGTAAAATCAACACCGCAAGAATCCATTAACTTTGTAAATAGCTGTTTTGTTAATGTAGGTGCCAAACTTTCCGCTGAAATACTACAAAATTTACAAGTTAGTGAAAATGATCTAGTAAATAAATTCAAGTGTAAAAATACGCCATTAAACTCATTTGCAATGTTGGAAACTAATGAACAAGAAATATATAATATTATCATGACTTTGAAAAATACTAGATCTACAGGATGGGATGGAATTTCGTCAATACTTATTAAAACTTGTTTAAACGTTCTCATTGCACCTTTAACCCATATAGTGAACTTATGTATAACCACAGGCGTATTCCCAAATGTGTTAAAAGAATCTATAGTAGTACCAGTATTTAAATCCGGGGAAAAAGGTGATGTTTCCAATTATCGTCCAATTTCGCTCTTATCTTCTATTGCCAAAATTATAGAAAAAGTAATGAACAACAGACTCGTGAACTATTTAGAATCAAACAATCTTATCTCAAATAATCAGTTCGGATTTAGGAAAAGCAAATCAACCTCAAATGCAATCGAAGATTTAGTTACTAACGTGGTCAAAAGTCTGGATGGTAAAAAAAAGTGTATCGGGATATTTCTGGACATAGCGAAAGCGTTTGATACAGTTTCAATACCATTGTTGTTACGAAAGCTTGAATCAATTGGTATAAGAGGTATACCTCTTGAACTTTTTAAAGATTATTTATCAAACAGATCACAAACTGTCAAAATTGGAGATTATCAGAGTTCTAAATTAAAAATCAGCTTTGGTGTCCCGCAAGGCTCAGTACTTGGACCTACGCTATTCCTAATTTATTTAAATGATCTTTGTGAAATTAAACTTCCTGATTCAAAATTAATTACGTTTGCTGATGACACCGTTCTTTTATTTCAAAATACATCATGGGCTCGCGTTAAACATTCAGCCGAAATGGGATTTCAAACCATAAATAAATGTCTTAACTACCACTTACTTACCTTAAATTTAAAGAAAACAAAGTATATTACATTCAGTATCAGAGAAAATCTACAGCCTAATCCTGATTTTGATTTAAAAGCTCATTCCTCTGTTTGTATAAACCCTATTAATTGTGACTGTTCAACATTATTTAAAACCAGTAACATTAAATACCTTGGAATTGAAATTGATAAAAATTTAAATTGGAAACAGCATATAAATAATTTAAGATCTCGCATTCGTAAATTAATACCTATTTTTAAAAAAATTAGAAATTTAAAAGACAATAAAATTACCAAAACAGTGTACTTAACATTATGTAGATCGGTTCTTACTTATGGTATTTCTGCCTGGGGTGGTGCCAGAAAAAGTACATTAATAAAAGTAGAAAGAGCGCAAAGGTGCATTTTAAAAGTCATGAGTTTTAAACATTATAGATATGCTACTTCCACGTTATATAAAGAGTTAGAAGTTTTAACTGTTAGACAACTATTTATTAAAAGCATTGTACTAAGACAACATAACTGTTTTAAAATAAATAGCAAAAATGTTAGAAGATCGCATGAAGTATACGAAATTCCTTCGTGTAAAACAACTTTTGCTCAAAATTTTTTGTATTTTTTAGCACCACTTATATATAATCGGATAAGCAAAACCAACCCAATAAAAAAAATGACGAGTTTTGATTGCGGAAGGGCACTGGATAAGTTCCTGAGTAGTTTTGATTATGAGCGGACCGAAAGACTAATTCAAGTTTATAATTTGTAATCATATAATTATATTATATATACCATTTTATTATAAATATTATATATATACCATTTATATATCATATTATTTTATATATACCATTTTACTATACATTATAATTATACTCTTATTCTATTATCAATTTTACTAAAATAATAAAATAAATAAAAAATATCTGATTAATAAATTACTTTATAGAACTGGTGAAAAGTCACTATCTTATTTTTTTGCATTTACTGTGCGCATTTTTTGTTAAACCTGTCAATCAACATGAACAAAAGTGTTTATTGAATAGAAACATTAACTATATTACGTGTTCATTCA
>DWBA01000631.1:0-12619 GCA_018236825.1 Apodemia zela | reverse complement strand
TCCATCCATCCATCCATCCATACATCCAAACATCCAAACTTTCGCATTTATAATATTAATATAGATTAATATAGATTGGCTTTTTGAAAATGTGAAAACCATTTCCTGTAAAGACTTAACATATTCATTACACACAATATGACAATCTCTGTGGTTGGAACGTAATGCCACAAACATAAATAAGACAGTAGCAACTAACTTAGTAGAAAATGTTGCATAGATCTACTATCAAATAATCACGATTGTGATGTCACTTTCGGCCAGTCGTTCGAATTTGACATAAATTGAATCGAAACGAATCTCAACATTTATGTAACAAAATAATTTTGACTATTGTCTTATTTGGAATACTGTTATGTATTGTAATTTTATGCCATGAAGTATTCACACTAGAGCAAAACATACGGTATGTTGATATAATAAAGGCTATATTTGAATAAAAAATCTTTTGAGTTTCGGGCTAATTTGGTACAAAATTTATTAAAATGTTTGGTTGTTTGTTGTGAAATCTATAATAAAAAACGAAAATGCTACCTATGTCCATTATAGACTTTGAAACCATCCAGTGGATGTGCTTTAAACCAGTTTCATTTGAAAGAGAATGCAAAGATGGTTTTAGATTCTCATTGGCAAATTTTTAAATCGACTAAGTTATGAGTACGGGTGTAATGGTTTTCAGGCACACAAACTAAGACGCGGGAAACAGCTAGTATATTATGATAAAATATCTTCATATCCGTATTTCCGAAGAGGTATGCAGAGATATAACCAGTGCACCTACGATTAGCCGAAGATACTCGGTCCCACAATGTGATAGGTGGCAAGCCTGTCACTAACCGGGCACTTTATCCAGATCCACTTTATTCAGCTTGACCCAGAATTCGAACCCGGGACCTCATGTGGTCAACTCCGACACTAAACCACTAGACCACAGAAGCGATAAACTTTTTATTTGTATAAATTTTAACTACAAACTTTGAGACATCCTATGTCTCCGTTTACTTTGTGTTTCGTGATAAAGGTTCATAAAAATCTAGCCGAAATAATAAGGAAAAATGAACCAATTCTTCTAAACATAATCATAAAAATCATTACTCCCAGTTTCCTCGCGGGGTAGGTAGAGTAAGCCAAACGTCTTTTGACTTTTTGGTTCACCACGATTCACGGGTTTGTCGGTTTGGCGAGATGAATGGTGATCCCCTTCGCCGTAACAAAATCATACACACCGCTTAGCTCGCAAATAGATTGTTCGTCTCCACCGTAGTCTCTTGGCATTATTTTTCGGGAAAGTCGATCTAACAATACTTCAGGACTTGTAATAACTTCAGCTTTATCAGCTACCTTTTTACTGGCTATTTGTTTCATCATAAAAAGTGCCATCTCTGCCATTTTAGAATCAGTGATTATGTAAAATTTTAAAATTCTCATTCCAAAACCTTTCTGAAAATACAAAAAATAGTTACTTCGAGGAGGAGAAATGCAAAGTCAAAAAGTTCGTTAATAAATTGGTGGTCCATTTATATCGTCGTTTTTGGTCTGAGAACGCTGCTTCTCGGGCACCATCGTCTATCACTTTAATAATACATCTATTTCAAACAGTTGTTAATAATGTTAAAAATGTATATTATATAACATAAACCTTTTCATCCAAAAACGAAGATAAACTTGTCACTGTCTTTAATAAATATTCTGATCTGGATTTCACATATTTATACCTAATTTATATTTGTAAAAGAACGTATTTAAAAATGATTTACGTAAGTTTTCTGACAGAATGATGCATTTTGTAGTAAGTATGTAATACTTAAATGTATGTAAGTGACAAAAATAATAACTTAGAAAAAGTAAATTGTAATTTTGGTTTTACTGGCAAATCATAAGTTAGAAAATAATGAAATAACTCAAATACTTGGTTACAAGATAGGTTAGTAATAAGTCATTCTAGTTTCAATATCATCTCAATCCAGCGCTAATTTAAAAAACAACTAATCAAAAAATATTTTTAAAGACCGCAAAAAATATTTTAAGACCCAATGATATTTTAAGAAAGATACTTTACGTCCATTCTTCACGCACAACATAATTGTGCCGCGACACATAACACGCTACAACTGCGACACAAACATATGGTGATTTTCAACTATAGAGATTACAATTCTAAAGTATTATGAAAATCGGACTTTTGAAAATCGAAATATCGACATTTGTAATGAAATAATTTGGTATATTTGTGTGTTTCCCAATATTTAAATGATCGAAAAGCCATCACAACTTGCATTTTTAAACTATATTCAGCTTCTTTACCGCTACAAGTTAGCAACGCACAATTAACATCTTTTGTGTCTATAAGCGACGGTTGACTCTTTCCATTAGGAGACGAATTTGCTTGTTTGCTATCTTATGACATAAAACAAAAACAACTTACAGTTAAAATAGACAAGACTTGTTTGAGTTCAATCAAATTCACATGTTTTATAAACTCCAGCATATTTTGTTTATATAAATCAAAAATAATAATGAAACCATCCACATAATCATGTTCTTTCAAATGGGCACCAAACTGAAATAAAATCAAAGTTTTTGAGCACAAGCTGTTGTATATAATTTTATATTCGTTATTTTCACACAAAAAAATATTCATTTTTAGCCGCAGTTGCACAAATTAAAAAATCCAATTTCATGCGCATGACACTGCGCGTTCGCATACAGTACTTGGCAATGGAATACATTTGGGTTATCCTGGCCGGGAAAACCATCAGACCCCATCGAGCATGCATGGGATATGATGTGTTTTAAAGAACTTGGACATAGTGAAATAACCCAACAGTTAAACAATTTACTACAATTTCATTTAGAGTGATTACCGCAAGAGCGCAACTCCCACAAATCTATCCTCTATAGAGTTTCCAGCAGATTATGAGTTCGAAGTACTCATCATTCATTGTACACAGGCCTCACGATTGCGTTACCGAAGTGTTCCGGTATATTTCAGACAATCAAAGAAAGCGAAAGATTCAGCTCACACTGAAAACTGTCGAAAGTGGGTCTTGGAAAAATGGCATCACCGATCCTACAGCCCTCTACCACTCTAGGCAGAATGACGAACTTAGTAGGCCTCCTTTTGCGGTAGTCCAACATAACCCTCTCAGCATCCCTTTGATTATCCATAAAGGTTTCACCATGTAAAAAACTTGACGATTCTATGAATAATCAAAGAGTTTTGAAAAAAACAGAGGAGGACACACTTTGTATTAAATTGTGCGATTCTTTGACAATAAACAAATTTTGTTGTTTAGTTTCTTAGGCACCTTATTATGTATTACGCATGGTACAGTACACATTAATATTGTTAATTTACGTTATTAAAACACAAATTCAAAGATATAGTTGCAGTTTACATCAATAAGGCACAAGCAATATTATTTAAATAATAAAAAATCAAATGTTATAAGTATCATCACGGCCGGTTCCCTTGTAGGGTATGCAGAGTAAACCGAACGTCTTAAGACTTTCTGGTTCACCACGATTCACCGGTTTGTTGCTTGGCGAGATGAATGGTGATCCTCATCACCGTATTATACCGATCTGATAACGATTTTTGACTATTTCTAGCGATAACAAGCCCGCTTAGGATAAGCAGCGTGTGATAATGTTGAGATCGATAAAACATAGGTTTGAAAAATAAGAATCGCGCGACGCATCGAATAAACAACATATAACCCATGTTGGTACGGGCTCCTTTAAAGAATACACCAACTGCCGTTCTGCCAGGCATGTCGTACATGGCTACTAATTGGCTATGTGAGTCACTACCATCGTGGCTACTAGATGGTAGAGTTCAACATTGTCTCGCCCGGATCTGGTACCACCGCACCGCCTTTCCTATTCCTGCCGGAATAGCGTCAGTGCTTGTCGCTGCCGTGTTCCGGTTTTGGAGGGGTGAGGGGTGAAACCTTTGCATGTGGCATTAAGACCTCGCCACAAGATAGCACGCATCATCAACATATTTGGTGTCTATAGGCGATGGTTGACTCTTTCCATCAGGAGACCCATCTGCTTGTTTGCTGTCTTATTATATAAAAAAAAACTGTAAAATTGAAACAGCCGACTTCCAATCTCCTATATCTCTGGAACCCTGCATCAAATTTTCACCAAATTTATACGGGACTTAAATGGAAGTATAACCCTCTGAAACAAAAAATCATTTTTCCAAATCGCTTATTAAAATAAAATACCGATTTGATTGATTGCACCTCTGTCTACCTCTTCTAGAATATGACGGCATGACGGTATTTATCTATTTACTATTATAATACGATTTAATTATCATCTATATTAATATTATAAATGCGAAAGTTTGGATGTATGGATGGATGGATGGGTGTTTGTTACTCAATCACGCCAAAACCACTGAACGGATTTGGATGAAATTTGGCACACAGGTAGATGATGACCTGGAATAGCACATAGGCCGAAAAAATGAGTCGTTCTCTCGGGATTCACCAAAAACTTTTATAATGCAGCGGGCTGCACGCAACAGCTAATATAATAATATAATTATATAAAGCTAATAATATAATTATATCGGTACTTTAATAATTGTACCGTGATCAATGTCTTCTTATACATAAAAATCAATATTTGTTTGTTGTTATTTAATACATTGTCATAACGCACACCCATTGAGAAGAATCTTTGTCAATTTATTGCTACTGAAGGAAAGGTTATAGGCATATTCAACTGTTAATTTTTTCTTTCACGGCAAAACAGAGCGACGAATTGACTTTTTTTTTAAGTTTTAAGTGATTTTTTTAAGTGGAGGTAGTTGAAGGGATGGAGAGTAACATAGGTTACTCTTTTACCCGACTCAGCAAAGAGAAATAATGTTTTTGGGTCACGCGAAAGAAGTCTCGGGGAACATCTAGTTGGAAATAACGTTTTTGCGGCAGCTGCGCGCCGCGCCTAGTGCCAGCCAATGTATCAATAAAAGACATCAACGCGCCACATTAATTTGAGTAATACAAGAAAATAGATTTTTTTATTTTTATTTTATTAACATCGTTTTAACAACCATAACCATTTATTTGTTATATTCGTTTTTATCATAACATAAGAAACAAGCAGATGACTTTCCTGATATGAAACAACCATAGACATTAAAGATGTTAATCTATCTGTTTGGCGGGGCGGTAATACCACATGCATAAGTTAACCGGTTACATTACCCTCCAAATCGGAATATGACATTGACCGATGGACATTATTTCTGATTAATATTAAGTTTATTTTAATCTATATTTATAAGACCTTAAAAATTATAGCTGAGCATATATAAAGACATATTTTATAGCAATAAATCGATGGTCCCTAATAACAATGTCGGTTCTGCAAAAGTACTACTGTTAGTAGAGAAGTTTAAAATTCGTTTTAACGATTATTAAAAAAGTAATAAAACTGTGAAAGTTCAAATTATGAATGATTATTCAATATATTTTTTAGTAAGTACTGAAATAGCGAAAATGAATAATTAATTGATAGTTTAGGTAATTTTACGTAAAAAAGTGAATATTGGTAAAAATGTATATCCTACATTGTTAATAGGGACCATCGAAATCATTAAGTTTTTCGACTTAACATTTTAAAATCAGATATTAATGTGTTGATTATGAAATACACCAATATTATGCAGTAGCTGCCTATAAATCTACAATTTCATTCTGCAGTTTATCAAATATATCAATATATCATGTTACTAATGGCACTTAAAGGTCGTTGGAAACAATATTCAAGGCATTTATTCTCGGGCACGACTCTTTGTGTAGCAGATGCAACTTGCATCCAAATTACATGCAATTTACAATTCAAATAACTTTGGCTATTAATAAATGTATTGGAACTTGATGCTCATCCTTTTTATTTATTTATTTATTTATATAAAATCCACAGCTAAAAATTAATGAACTTACTCTACTTAATAAATACACCAAAAGCCAATAACGGATTTACATTTTCTAACATTAACTTTATTTTACTTTTACTCTAATGATAGTTGAAGGACGAGGACAGTGGTACAAAATCTCAGTTCACATCAAAATATCATAAAATTTGGTGCTAATTATCTACGATTAAATAATGAATTATTTAAAAAACAACATTTTACAAACATTTTACAAAAATCGATCATTCAAGGACTAAATTGTAATGTAATTTGTTTGCAATTTACAATTCAAATAATTTTGGCTGTTAATAAATGTATTGAAACTTGATGCTCAACCTCTTACTTTTAATCTAATGATAGTTTAAAGACGAGGACAGTAGTCCAAGATCTCAGTTCCGACCAGCATATCATAAAATTTTGTGCTATTTATCCACGATAAAATAATGAATTATTTAAAAAAAAAAACCTAATTTTTAAAACTTAAGCGTCACTGCAAAGATCTAACATGCAAGGACCAAATTATAATGTAATTTGTTTGCTATTTGCTGATAAAAAGCCGCGTTGTGCGACTCATTATCTTTGGCTAATCGTGGATGCACTGGTTGTATCTTTGCCTACCTCTTCGGAGATACTGGAGTGAAGATACTTTTTTTATTTTTTTATTAGTATTTCATATGACGGTAACTATTGAATAATCTGTGCAGAAATCACTAGATCGATTTTCAAAATCCTTTTATTATCAATGATTTAAGTAGGATTTTTCAAACGAAGAAAAACTTCGACGCTGGCTGTATTTAAACCAGCAAACTTCATTATATATGCAGATGACTTTATACATCTAGACCATAATGTCATTGGGTTAATCTGGCGAAATTTTCTCTTAATATCGGTTACATTGATTGTAAAGCCCTCTGTTTTTTTGTTTTAAAAAGTATCTGATATTAATTGAACGCATCTATAATAGTTTTAACTTTTGTTCACCACCTTGTCCGGTGTAATGTCCTTTGAAAGTAGAAGCGCCTTGTACACGTTGCTAATGTTAAATCTTTAAATAAAACTAAGTATATTTATTGCAAACGTTGTTTATTTGCTTAAAATCCTACATTATCTTAATTTATTTCTCACATATGAAAAAATCTTTAAGACACGTTACATTCCAACACTAGCTTGCATAAGCCCACTTAGCTGGGCATAAATTCATTGACGACAAAGAAAATTAAATATTCTATTATTTGTGCTGTCATGCGAACATGTTCTCAACGCTTATCAGTTTAAATCAAGAACATTAAAGCCGTTCTCGTGATATAACGGAACATAGAGACAGACACACGAAAAGTTTCAAAATGGTAAAATTTATGTCGTTGAGCCATAAAACGAGTATTTATCACAAAATTTGTCAAAATTATATTGTAAAGAATAATAGAAAACCATTTCACGCAGCTATGACTAAGCTGCCATAAATAAAACAATAACTTTTAATTTCGTTTGGAAATGTATCACCACTTCAAATGTAATCAGGACTTTAATACTATAAAGATAAGGGTGCTATTTCGTATCAAAAAACAATTTGTTACATACACTTAACACAAGATAATGTACAGAACGACGGTAATTTTCGGAAGAGAAAATATATAATTATGGAAATGATACAAGTATAAACATCGGGACGGCGCACACTATATATAAGTCAGCAAACAATTTTACTTAAAACATACGTGGTCTAGGGGTTTAGCTTATTCGTCTCAAATCATGAGGAATAAGTAGTGATAACTACTATAGTTACTACTAGGTGGTAAAGTTCTGCAACGTCCCTTCCGGGTTTGGTACCACCACTTTACATATTACTGCCATAATAGCATCAATGCTTGCCACTATCGCGTTCCAGTTTAGAGAGGAAGGTAGCCAGTAAAGGTATTTATGTAACATTATTACCCCGCCAAGCAGATAGCAAAGCACCTTTGGATTATCATCTTTTGTGTTTAAAAACGATTGTTGTCTTCTCATCTGAACGTCATACAATTATTTGTTATCCTATGTTAATTGTATATGTGTTTTAGCGCTAACCCAGTGCTTGGGAAACTTGAAAAACTTTTAAAAACAACAAAGAAAAATTTCGACCTGCTAGGATTCGAACCTGCAACCTCCCCTCAGGCCAGGACCACTCTACCAACTGAGCTAGTATCGAATGGTCGTCGATTATACTGATCGCTAGATATACTAAGGTATATACTTGCTAAATGAATCACAAAATCGGAATCGATCACAAGCATGCGCACTAATCAATTTGGGCGAGATAGAAAGTAGCACTTTCGGCCTTAAAAGTAGGGTCGAAATATAAAATTTCGATTCAAGTTTGATAAAAAATAATACATTGATTACAATAATCTTCTGCTGCATAAGTAGTTTCAAGACGAATAGATTAGATGTTGCACATAATGTAAATCAACAATTTTATATGCGAATAACATTAAAGTTAAAAATGTTAATTTATTAATTTTATTCATAAATGACATACGCATTCTTAATTTAATTAAATAAATAATTTATCATTGTGAGTAACTTAAATGAGGCTGAAACTATAAGATTTCTGTTTATTTTATACAATTTGCACAACAACAAATTTTTATATTTTTATTTATTACTTATAGTAATCGCCTAGATATCGAAATACGATCATACATTTTTTTTATAAATTAAAAATCTATAAGACAAATTATAGAATAAATATACTATGATCCAGATTGACCATAGCCTAATCTATAACATGCTTGTGTTTAATATAAAATAATAAAAATAAAGCAAATTAGTAACCTGCTGTATCTTTTGCAGATTAATTATATGTAGACAGAATACTGACCGTCAATAGACGACAATAGTCAAAAGGTGGGAGCGATCCCCATCGCCGCATTTTACCGACTACCGTGTGTTTAATGCAATAACCGAAACTGACACTAAATTAACTGCTTAGGGGTTTGATAAAGGGGGTTGTTAACATTCCACTAATAAGCTGCTAGTTGCTACTGAGATTGTTTCGATATATTTTTACCATTCTGTCACACGGATAGCATACTATTAACATATCTAGTGTGTATAGGTGACAGTTGCCTTTTTCTATCAAGAGAGCCATCTGTTTTCACATGATATAAAAGAATATCATTTTATTATATTATCTAAAGTGTGCCATGACCCTAACCTAAATGTATTCTTGAATAATAAATCATTGCGGAAACGAATGAAAATTAATGTAAATACATACATTTATGGACAAAATTGTCGAAACTCTTATCCATCAAACGACTGCATAACTTTTTGACGTTTTATGGCTCCTTTATTACTCATAAACACATTATTGGCTATAATAATACTTTTTCCACAATATTTTTAAGTGTGACTTCGTCTCCTTATCATAGAATTATAATTTGTGTTATAAAATGTTAAACCTTATATTATATTAGGCGATAGATAATAATGACAAGTGATTTATTAGGTAAATATTTAGATTTGAATTCAACGTTAAAATATGGATAGTATAATATCAAATGAACCTTTTGATATTTAATGAACAACATTAATATTATAGCGACTGCTTCGTAGTCTAGGGGTTGGCCTATTCGGCTCAATCGTGAGCTCTCAGGTTCGGTTCCTGGGTCAAGCAAAAGTGGTAAGGTTTTTTCGACATCATCCTTGAAATTCGAAACCTCAGTACCAGCTTGAAGTCACGTTGTAGTGTGTTTACATCCTTGTACCTCAGATGAGTGGTCAATCCCATTAATCGCATAAATCAAGCGTTAGGCGTTATCAGATTCAATCTGAACAGAACTCGGCATTTAATTGCAATTAAAATCAGGACCTCGTGGACTACAACTGATCCGACTGCTAGGTCAAACAGGCAGTCGATTTCTAATATTAATACTAGCTAACAGTCTTTATGCAAAGCTTTAAGTCTCACTTTATGTTCGCTTGCCATATCAACTTTCTCATAGTCATCATTTATGTATACCATATTTGCCTTGTTGTGTATACAATTTTTTTTTTAGTTTATTCCTTATAATAGGTAAGTTACGATAAGTTAGTTATAGATAGAACAGATAACCACATACAAATACCAAAAATGAAATGTCACTACCTTACCCTCCAAACCGGAACATGACAATCACAAGAATTAATGCTATTGCGGCAGGAATAGGTAAGGTTGAAATACTAAACCCGAGCAAGACAGTGCAAAACTCTACACCTTATTAATTAACAAATTATCAAATTTGAAAAATTGCCTGAGAAATTCAAAAACAACACTTTTCTATATTCCCATACAAAAGATTCGTAATAATATTTAAAAATCAATTTGAACTTTAATACTATACCATAAAGTTTAAGTGTTAGTGGAGGGGTTTAGGGAAGGTAACGTCAACATTTGTCAATATTAGGCGATACCATAGATTTAGTATACTAAGATTGGCTATGCGAAAGATTCAGAGCATAGCCACATGTACGTTAGAGCGAGATAGACAGGCGAGACCATTCACGTACACGGTTATCGGCCTGTAACGGCTTAACCGTTTGTAGTAACGTACATAAACCTCGCTTTTTCGGAAACATTTTAATTACAAAGTGTTAGTATAGTGTTTATGAGAGTGATTGGTCATGGTTACGTGTGCTGTACCTGGATGTAACTCATCCAAAGAAGAAAATGAGATTTCACACACACACACACATATACAAACATGTTTTAGTCTCGCTTGACAATTAACGATTCCAATCTAAGAGTATACTAAATGTATGGGCGATACGAAGTTCGCGGGGACAGCTAGTCCTACTTATATTGTGAATGTGAAAGTTTGTGAGTATGGATGTATGTTTGTTACTCTTTCACGAAAAAACTACTAAATAGATTTAGATGAAATTTGGCACAAGTAGCTTGGAATAGCACATAGGTTACTTTTTATCTCGAAAAAATAAGTTGTTCCCGCGGGATTCACCAAAAATGTTTATAATGCAGCGGGCTGCACGCTGCCGCTAGTTATATATAAAAATAAAATAGTGTACGTAATAATTGAGCCACAAATTCAGGAGACACTGTCTAATCTGGTGTTTACTAATAATGTTGTGCAAATTATTATTCAAAAAGATGTTGCATAAATGATATATAGGATTATCGTAATCATGCAGTTACAAACTTAATCGAATCTTTTGTTCTCTAGACATGTCGATTAAAATATATGCTTGTGGTCGTAATAACATCGATGCTTGTCGCTGTCAGTAGTTAGTATACTTATGGAGATGGCATTCTAACTCCGCCCCAAGGACAGCATTGCAACATTGACATTGACAGAGATTGACTCTTGTGTTATCTTTTTCCATCAGGACAATCATCTGAATCTCTATCCAATAAAATAAAAAATAAAACAAAATTAAATTTATTTTGAATATACAATTCTCATTTTACTTTTTTTAACAAAAGACTATCAGCATTCTGCCAGGCATTTTTTAAAAGGCTAAACATCTTACTACCTTCGTGACTAATAAGTAGAAAAGTTATACACTATCTCGCCCGGGCTTACTGCCACTGTTTGCGTATTGCAGTAATAAGTGTAAATTCTTATCACTTTTGGGTTACGGTTTGAAGGAAAATTTATGGATGTGGTATTATTATCCCACCTCACGGATAACACCGTGCCATACACGTCTTTTTTGTACGAGATTTTCAGAATGAACCCTAGAAATATTGTATAAGAGCCCTTAGAACTTCATTGGATTCCATTTTCAAATTTATTTTTTACTAGCTGTTGCGTGCAGCCCGCTGCATTATAAAAGTTTTTGGTGAATCCCGCGAGAACGACTAATTTTTTCGGGATAAAAAGTAGCCTATATGCTATTCCAGGTCATCATCTACATGTGTTCTAAATTTCATCCAAATCCGTTCAGTGGTTTTGGCGTGCAACAACATCCATCTATCCATCCAAACATCCAAACTTTCGCATTTATAATATTAATATAGATATTACAATATTCAACATTGCTCTACTTTTTCAAAAATGACATTGACGTTATCCGAGCTATATCCGGAACAGGTCGACCAGAGCGACATTTATGTTTGACGTTTAAATTTCCGGACTGAAAATGTTTGAATCAATTTTGTGCTACACTTGCTGACTCTGCATTAAGTCCATTAACGTCACAAATGTTTATCGCGGCTTGTATCGCATTTTTCCCTTTTTTGTAATATCTGCAAGCTCTGGTTTTTAATCTCAGCGGCAAAAATATCATTCTCCTTGTTGCCAGTTTATTGCTATTCTTAAATAGTGTTTTACTTCTATTGGAAATTAACGCTTTTAAAATCGAGTACCGTAATCGAGTAACTGGGTACTATTGAAAATCGGCGTTGGAATTGATATACGAATACTATCTTAACTTATGCTGAGCTATATAACTGTATCAAAATCAGCCAGATCAAACAGTATAACAAAGGTAACTGTACTGCAACTTTTCATTTGTAAAATACGAAAAAACTTTTTGCCAGGCCCATTATTTTAATAGTTGATGTAATCAAAAAGAATTATCAGCAAGCTAAGAATTTAATTTCGCATTCCCTACGGGAACCTTGAGTATTTACGTAAGTATACCTGAAAATTCGTACTAGTGAAATTAGAGCAAAAATGTTAAGTATGCGGGGCTCCCCATCCC
>DWBA01000630.1:0-12625 GCA_018236825.1 Apodemia zela | reverse complement strand
TAAAACAAAGTCGATTCCGCTGTATTTTCGCTTAGATCTTATAAAATACGCTATGGATTTTAATGCGGTTTTCATTAATAGACCGAGTTATTCAAGAGGAAGAGGTTTATATATATATAATATATGAATATTATAATCCGTGCGAAACCGGGGCGGGTCGCTAGTAATGTAGATATACAAATGTAAGAGAGTGCTTTTGAAACTTTTGCACGTGCGTATTAGAGGGGAAAATATTTCAGTTCTGCAAGAGAAAACAATAATAAAGAAAAATTAGCCAAACGTGTCAAGCCACGTGCAGCGTAGAGTTCCATGGTTGCCTGTCACAATAAAACAACTAACGACTTCATCTGGGTAATTTTCATGGAATTAATAATTTTCCTTTTTACTTCTCGAAGTACATTTATAACTTCGTCGACTATTACTCATTAACCGGTAAAGCCGACCAAGTGGTGGTAGTTTTTTTATAAAATTAAATATATTTACTACTGTCGTGATTTTTTCAATAATCCAAAAGCAATAGTTTAGCTGACGGAGGAAAACTGGACTCTAAAAAATTTAGCACTTCAAAACTAGGATTGACAAATAGTTTTCATACACACACGATTTTTTTGCTCTCCACACCATGGGATAATGAGATAGAGATACAAAAGATCATATTCATTTTTCGCGCAGACGAGATACGCTTCGAATATTTTATTACTTGGTATGATTATATTTATCGGTTAACGTGACCAAATTTCAGCTTTCGGGTACTAAGTCTGTGATAATCCGCGGACAGACTGAAAAACTGACGGGGTATGGCGGAACTATTAAGGTTCTTTCTTTACCACGGAACCGTAAAAAATCCTTTGGGTGTTGCATAATTGAACCTAAAAAACACCTGTGTCTGAACTAGAAAACAATTTGATATAGGTGACATATGACATGTTGGAAAATACCTTTCTAGAATCGGTCAGCAGAAGTACGATACTCATAAAATGTAGTGATATTTACTAGAAAAGGATTATGATAATGATGATGTCATTGCATGCCTATTATGATTATATCCAATTGCTATGCTGTAACTTACGTCTCTACTAGAGCTGTTATTGCATATTTTAGCATGTCATATGCGCGAAAATATAAGTATGCACCCCCCTTTAGAATATGTAAGGTGTGTCACACACGAGAGAAGATATTTCTCGACAAATCAATAAATATAGCTTTAACAAACTACACAAATTACACAAATGGATCTAAGCCCAAAGTAAGCAAATTTTTGCTTCTGATATGGGTGGCAATGATAACAATTATATCTTATGAAATCTACAAACACTGAAAATTAGTCCTTCCATAAACGCTTGTTCCTGTATGAAATCGATCCCGATCCCCATCGATTGCGTAGTCAGTGTTAATAACCGCCCGACCAATGGGCGAGAAATATCTCGTTTATCCTAATATACAAGCCACGACGTAAGTAAAATGTTTCTATTATCTCGAGGCAGTAAGTCGATTCATGTGTGCAACTTTATTAGCTTCAGAAGTCAAGTAGACAATATATTGTCGTCCATAAATGACGTGAGATGATTTTCAACCCCTACACCCTTATTCAGATGTCGTGACTCGTGATGCACGAGATTTTGCTCGACCCCACTCACATCTCCTCTAATCTCACGCGAGATTTTTCGAAATTCATATTTAAACGTATATTGATACGTTAATCTGAACAAAAATAACTTCCTTACAAGATTTTATGAAGACTAGTGGAGATTATCAATTTCGAATGTGGACTGGCAAAATGGACTAGGTATATACTAGTGCTAGTCTATGAACTTGTGTATAAATCTTTCACTAAAAGGAAGGAAAATAGAACACGAAAACACTTGAAAAGGGAACTATTTCACACCTCCCCCTATGTTGTTCCGGGCTCCCTTTGAAGAATAGACCATCTGCGGCGATTGGTTGGCTATGCGTGTCACTACTATCGTGGCTACTAGGTGGTAGGGTTCCGCAACGACTCGCTCAGGTATTTGTATTCCTACCGCAATAGCGTCACTGCTTGTCATTCCGTGTTCCGGTTTGGAAGGTAAGGTAGCTGGTATACTTATGCATGTGGAATTGCCATCCTGTCACACGGATAGCAACGCATCCTTAACATCTTTGGTGTCTATAAGCGATGGTTTCTCATTCCATCGGGAGAGCCATCTGCTTGTTTGCTATCTAATGATTAAAAAAAACCTATATTTCTAGTAAAATAGGATATAGCCACATTTTCGTTGAGAAACATGTTAAATTAATTTTGGATTTCTATAAAATTTTTATTTCTGGTTGCAGAAAAAAAATACGTGATTTTTCCGAGACGCCTAAAATTGTCTCACTTGGCTGTTACAGCTAAGTTATTCCTAATAACAAACAAGTATGTCGCTCTGCTAAACAATGTCAACGATGCACTGCTATTTGTGTGACCTAGTTGTAAAGCCATATACACTAATTTCAGCTATCTTAGACCTGGACTCCACCAAAGCAGCCATTAGACAAGAAGAGAGTTAAGGAAATGTGTTATTGCAAACAAGAATACCACTCCATTGATAAAAAGAAATAATCCCCCAATATACATCAATAATAAGTTGCTATTTGTGTGGCTGGGCCATGTGATAGCAAGTTTACCAGCTATTTTAGACCTGAACTCCAATAAAGCAGAATCAAAGCTATTTTATTATTTACAAATCTTGTCTCTGTCTTGCATCAGTGGATATTGTTGAGCAGAGCTGAAAGAATATGTGTAGTGCAAACTATTAGAAAAGTATAAATTAGTTTTCTGCTTTCACTGCAGAAGTCTATCTTTAACAACTGAATATAAAAAATCAGGAAGCAGTCAATCCACTCTCTGCTACATTTAACATTCTGCTAGGCTTTCCACCTGAAAGTTGCAGACAACCAAGTGATCCTATTGAGGTAGGGAACCCTAAAAAGACCTATGATAGTTGAGCGCACATTCCACATTATTAATGTGGAACACTTAATTTCTGATACTGTAAAAACAATATTTTCATAGGTTTATCAAGTTTAAGCAGGAAAAAGACCACCTAAAAAAATATTTTTATGAACTTCCCATATTGAAAATTTGGTCCTGCCTTGCTTCTTTCACATTCATAACTTTTCATGCCAACATGTCGGTTATGGACAATTGACACCACCTTCGGACAGCACCCAACCAATTTGATCATGGTACGTCAGTTTTTTTTGCCAGTAACTAAATATGAATATGTAATATACTAAATATTGTTTCTATTTATGTCCATTATAGACTTTAAAACCATCCAACTGATGTGCCCCAAAATATTATTTTTGATCACCATAGGCTACTTTTTTACCCGACTAAGAAAAAGGAAGTAATATTTTTGGGTAACATAAGTTGCGGGCAACAACTATTTATAAATGAATGTGATAACCTTTTTTCATAGCACATCAAAGAAATTTGCTTTATCTGATAGTAAGACAAATCTGTCACCTACAGATATAATGGATTTTATAACGCATTGTTAATCAAACAGCAGTCATGTCAAAGTATCCAAAATGCAATAGTGTCTCCTGATGGAAAGAGTCAACCACCGCCTATAGACACCGAAGATGTTAATTGTGCGTTGCTATCTTGTAGTGAGGTCTTAATGCCACATGCACAAGTTTACCGGCTACCTCACCCTCACAGCAGGAACACGACAGAGACAAACACTGACGCTATTGCGACAGGAATAGGTAAGGCAGTGGTACCAGACCCGGGCGAGACAATGCTGAACTCTACCACATAGTAGCCACGTTGGTAGTGATTTACAAAGCCAATTGTCGCCCTTTACGACATGCCTGGCAGAACGGTAATTGGGCTATTCTTCCAAGAAGCCCGAACCAACACGGGGTAACCACTAAAATTTTTGTAGTTTAAAATAAAAATGGAAAAGTTAGTTTTTTAAATAAAGAACCTGCAAACTAGAATAATTACAAACTACAGAAATATTCATTATAAGTTTAAAACTTCCCAATGATTCCCAATGACGAAAGACATTTGATGAATGTGTTATAAATTAGTCTAGTAAGCATGTTTTGCACCTTGCCTTTTACAATTAACAATATATAAGTGAAAGTAAGTATCTTCACGCCCGTATCCCCGAAGAGGTAGGCAAAGGTACAACCAGTGCACCAACAATTAGCCGAAGATACTCAGTCCCACAATGTGATAGGTGACTAGCCTATCGCCAACTACATTTTTAAATTGCCCGACCTGGGAATCAAACCCAGGACCTTGTGTGGTCAACTCTGACACCGGACCAATAGACCGCAGAGGCGACATGAATAAGTAAATTATATACAAGTGAATTGTGGAGAATTATGTAATTATTGTTTTTTTCTGCATACCCTATTTATATGTTATTTTCCTAAGGCCCTGATAAATATAATTTTGTATAGAAAACAAATCAAAGATTGAACCATAAAGTAAATATGTAGGTAAATGTTACAATAAATACTTATACCTGACACTAGCTTTGACTCAAGAGAAATGTCTCTTAAAGCCATTATTCGTAGTATCCTGCTATTGAAGGTTTTTTGAAGTGAAAACTTCTTTAGGCGCGTTGAGCGTTTTGATAGAGGGTAAAATCCTCGGTTCGCGTCACCGACATGCTAATGATAATAGTATATCTATAGCTATGGAGAGCCAGATAATGATGACAATGACAATCTCAACTTAATAGTTCCGTTTTCACTTCTATCGGCAGTCCCACGACTGCTACTGTTTTTTTTTTTTATAGAAAAGACAGATGAAATTAGAATTTTTATTGAAATGTAAAACATTAGCTTATGAGTTGAAAAAGAATTTAGAAAAATAAGGGATATTATGATTAATCTTGGAATCCAAGAGCAAGAGCTTGAATAATTCCTAGAATGGTTATTGACTGATTTCTTATTATTTATTTGTTTTTCGAATATGTTGTTTTTGTAATTATTTATTTATAGTAAACAGATATGTACTTAAAATTACTATGTGATTTAGACATTGATGAAATTATTATGATAAAAATAATAAGGGCCACAAAATAGTATTGACAAAACTAATTACATTGATATACGTATCGCACAAAAACCTACACAACAGTCGCTACAGTGTACACTTTTATGAGATCATCGATACAGCAAATAAATTTAAACATGAGTCATACTCACCTATACCAGTTACAGCAACAAAAAGACCGTGTAGGTTATCATTATCAGAGTGGACATATTACGTATGACACACTCTTTTTAGATAGGACTTACATAAATAATATTTTAAATTAAATAAACTAATATGAATTATGAACACCATGAAATATGGAATATTATTATTGAAATTCGAATCAAATATGAGAACACCTTATTCAATTTATGGACAAAATTGTATAGATTTTACTGTTACTTTCATAAACGTTCAAAATTTATGTAGAATAAGTCAATAAGACAAAAATCCGAAGGTATTTGTAACTTTTCTTTTAATTTTTAATCATTTTCATATTTGTGTTTGAAATTGTCTTGTGAATTATTTGTAACTCTGTAACTCTCACTTGTTTTATTTATAAATATTACCAAACATTTTCTGTATTCCTGCTACTACTGCTGCCATCTCTTATCACATTTATTTAATTAAAATCAAGTATAAAGTACCTAATTACTGGCAGCTATAATCTATTAACATATTATAATCATATATAATAAAATATGGTATAATCCTATACAACTAGTATAATAATTTTACCCCGTGTTGATCCAGGCTCGCTTTGAAGAATATACCATCTGTCGTTCTGCCAGGTAGCTCGTAGGAAGCGAACGATTGGCTATGTGAATTGCGAGCCACTACCGCCGAGCCGAGAATAGGCCGAGTAGGCCCGGGCCAAGCGAGACAAAATTTAGGGGGCGAAAAAGTTTGGGAGTTGCTACGGTCTTTAGATTGTGATCGCTGCTCACTTCGAAAGCCTGCCAAAAAGACAATTTGTGAATAACGATTCAATGTTACTCACAAATAGAAATGGTCAAAAAAAAACAGTATTTGATATACTGATTGAGATAATTTAATTATTAACTGACTATTGTTTTTTTTTTCATTTTATTTTATAGCTAGTTCATTTAATTTTTTATGCTTTACAGCACATAGGGGGCGGCAATCTTTTGTAGGCCTAGGGCAGCCAAGTATCAAGTCCGCCCCTGCTACTAGTTAATAGAGTTCAGCATTGTCTTACCCGGGTCTGGTACTACCGCCTTACCTATTGGTAAGCCGGTGGTCCTGCCGCAATAGCGTCAATGCTTCTCACGGTCATGTTTCTGTATGAACGATGGGGAAGCCGGTAGACTTTCAATTAAATAATTATAATACTTTTTGTGGTGAACGTATGCATGTGCCATTAAGAGCCCGCCATAAGAATAGCAACGCATAATTAATATATTTCGTGTCTATAGGCGATGGATGTCTCTTTCCATCAGGAGAGCCATCTGTTTGTTTGCTATCTTATATTATGTTATGACAAAAAAAATGGCAAAAACAATCCAAATTCATTTTTAAACTCATTATATTTAGGCGTTATTTTCAAATATTCACTGCAAAAAAAAAATTATAGTGCCACCACCTTATCTGGTCAGTAGACAAAATCAGAACTACAGCCGCTACCTTGTGAAATGTCATTCTATTGTCAGTTTTTCTTAGTATAAACGCCTTACTAATAACGACGCCGCAGTACTCTAGTCAGTACTAAGTAGAGAACTTGGTGGCACTATATCATAAAGTATGAAAATATGTTTGTGTTGTTTTTGATACACAACTACAGTTTTTTGTTATTCAATATCAAATACTAAAATTTTAATTTTTCAGTTGTAATCGAGGGTGCTAATAAATTAGTGCCCTGCTAGTAATTAAGTTCATCAATATTCTTGCTGAGCATTGTTGACGAGGTGCTATTTTTCTTATCTGTTAGGCAGTATGTACCTACTACCTTTGTATTTGATTGGATGATGTAAAATAAATTTGTCAAGTAATAACCAATCAAATATTATAGTAAAAAATTCAGTGCAATATTATTGGTTTTCACCTCAATATGAGGTCTGTTTATTGGCTGATTTTATAAAAACATTTTGACAGTTTTGTTGATAATTTACTTTTTAAGAAATCCTTAATCCAACTTTGTAAAGACGTACCTAACGAAAAGTCATTTTTTTCATAACATATTAAAATTAATTATATAGGTGCCATATTTACTTTATTTTGATTTATTTGGCTTGTATCCTTGTGCATTTTCAAAGTATATCGATTTCTGTTCTGATAACTTACAATAATACGATTGCATGGCGTATATTCAAAGTCACCTTCCTCTTAACATGAAGAACCAAGAACAATCTTTGTGACAATGTCTGCATCTGTTGACTAAAATTTGAAACCTAATAAGCTTTTAACAAGGTCAACAGTTTTCATCAACTTAAAGACGACATAAATAATTGAATATTTAAAGATAATCAAAGAATAATTTCAAACAGTGTGTTCTTACTAAAGAGAAAAGTGTTTGTGTCCGCGAAAATGTTCTCTACTTTGTTTTTCGCAATCACAACGTTACATGAACATGGATGACCTAAAATGCGAATACGTAAAGAAAAAAAGACGCTTAGGACAATCATAAGAATCGCAACTTTAAAAATATGGGAATGATTAGGGCATCAATTGTCCACAACCAAACATAAACGGATTGTGGTAGCTTCAATCAGTGAGTGCTTCAATATCAAAAGTGAAAATGTGATGTGTCAAACCGATTGTTTACTTCGCGACGGACAGGTGACGGTGAGTGGTTTGTAGAAGTGGTTTGCGAGGGCGGAGGGACACGAACGGTATGTCGAGCCGTTCGAGTCCTCTGAACGGCGGCTATGAAGCTGCTGAGCCTTTAAGGCTCTCCGTTCGTAAAGACCTCTTCCCCGATGTGCAATTGTCTAAAGTGACATCTGATTCTGATTCAGACCAGCTGCACGAAAATCTGCATAATGTCTCGTGTGTTAAGTTAGAAACCGACTTCGAGCAGAGTATTGATGATATTGCCCACCAGAGGATGCAGGTAGTTAACGGGATGCTTCAGTCCCCACAAAGATCACGCCATAGAAAACATAAGCACAGACGAGAAACAGACCATTCATCTCACAATGGTAGCCTGTCCAAAGAGAGAAAACGTAAAAAAAGTTCTCGACAATCTCACAAAAGGACGCATTCTTCAAATAGTGTAGTGAAAAAAGTCAAAGGTGGTAAAAATTTGAACTTAGTGAGCAGTAGTGAGTGCCAGGATGATGATTTAGAACCTGAGGATAGTGACAGTTCTGATGAAGAACTGATAAAAAGTAGTGTCAAGTTACCTATAGTTAATATTCCAAGACCAAGTGGTAAACCATTCAGTCATGAACTTAGTCAATTATCAACAAAAAAACGTAAAAAGAAAAAAGAACAAAGGACTCATATAGTGATACCTCCTAGTAGTGGCAAACCCCGATCAATGTTGGACTTATGTAGTTCTCGTAGCAAAAAGAAATCAAAAAAGTCTTCATACGCACCCACATATCGGAGTCAGATAGTGGATACTCATACTAAAATAAAGATTAAGATTAGAAGAACAAGTGTACATGAAACGGTAAGTTACTATTCTTAATTATGATTTAATTATCTTTATTATTTTATTCTATGGTGGCAGGGGATCATTTCCAATTATTGGTATTAGAGATTCTATCTGGACGCTGCTCACAGTGTAGACACATTGGATTTAACAGAACCAGCAGGGCTACTCTTGAAAACCGATTTGAGTTTTAATTATTGAACAATTATTGAAAAAAGTATTTCGTTCTCTGGAAAACCATTGTTAATAATTGGATTCAGCGACAGCGCCACACGGGTTTCGAAATTTTTTAGAACTACTCGTTATTGCTTTTATTATAACGATTATCTATAAATGACGATCTATTTCCGCACGTGGGCAATATTGGTTTCAAGAGTACCGTTTGTGTACAGATTTTCGATAATTGTTGGTTTTTGAATATCCGTTAAAGATTTATATTGTGTTCAAGAGTAGGTCAGCAGCTTCGAGTTAGCAGCTTACTTGTAATTTGTTTAGGGTTGCAAATGTATAAGTAGTGGTTTTTGTTATCATCCACTGAATTATGTTTATACGCTATCCTTTAGAGAGAAAATAGTCTCGTAAGACATTTTCAATCGCAGTATTTGTAGAACTAGCCATTTTCAATTCCATGCAATTCTGGTATTTACTTGATCCCACATAGTTAGTAAGGTTTCGCGAACAATTCATGAACAAGTTCAATGTTCGAAGAGAACTGCAAATAATTAAATTTTAAGAATTAAAATTTTTAATGATTGTTTTAAAGACAATTATTATAATTATTTTTTTAATGGATTTCAAAAGTAGAGAATTAATCCTTATTTTAAAAGTAGCTTTTAAAAAAGGTTAAAGTATTTACTCTTTCATCGACTAGATGGCTCTTGACTTTGCATACTATACTATACTTATAACCAGCAGCAGCATACTTATAACTTAGCAGCTTTCTTTAAAGCCCTTCTATAATTTCATTTTTTGAATAAACAGTAAAATAGTAAATATAATTGTTTTTTAAGTCGTAGGATAACAAACAAGCAGAAGGCTCTCCTGATGGAATCAAAAACTATGGCCTATCGACACCAAAGATTTTAATGGTGCATTGCTATCCCTGTGGTGGGATAGTTATGCCACATGCATAAATTTCTCGGCTACCTTACCTTCCAAACCAGAACATAACAGTGATAAAAAAAAATAAGCACTTACGCTATTGCGGTAGGAATAGGTAAGCCTGTGGTACCAGACCTGGATGAGACATTGCAAAACTCTACCACCTAGTAGTTACGATATTAGTGACATATTTAGCCAAACGTTGCCTTTTATGAATTGCCTGGAAGAACGGCAGATAGTTGATTCATCAAAGGAGACCAGAACCAACATGGGGGAAATCAACCTACACTCACTAGATAGATAAATTACATTTTAAAACATTCCGCCATAATTAACTATAATTTTCCCTGTGTTGGTTCGGGCTCCCTTGAAGCATAGACCAACTGCCGTTCTGCCAGGCATGTCGTAAAAGATGACTAATGGCTATGTGAATCACTACCATCGTGGCTACTAGGTGGTAGAGTTCAGCATTGTCTCGCCCGTGTCTGGTACCACCACCTCTCCTCTATTCCTGCCGCCATAGCATCAGTGCTTGTCACTGTCGCGTTCCGGTTTGGAGGGTGAGGTAGCCGGTATACTTATGCATGTGACATTAAGACCTCGCCACAAGATAGCAACGCACCATTACCATCTTTGGTGTCTATAGGCGATGGTCAACTCTTTCCATCAGGAGACCCATCTGTTTATTTGCTATCTTATGATATATAAAAAAATGTGGACGTGGTCTACTAAAAGTTAGTTAATTCTTAACTTTTAGGGCCTTGATCACTAACTATAATTAAGTGGGTCCAAACGTGTACTAATTAGTAACTTACATACCTACCTACACGTTAAGCAAACTTCATTATTGTGGTTAGTTGTTAAATCATATTACGTAATTTCATATCTCCTAATACCACTATATTAATACGTGAAGCAAAAACTGTTAACCCCTTTTTAAGACAATTACGCGAATTGTGCGATTATATTCATGTAACATACATAATAATATTCACACATGTATAAAGTCTGATGTCAAACTTAAAAGGCGAAAGTATACGTGTCACTACAGTCTGGACTAGAGTACCGCAATGTCTCGCCCGGGTATTTACTACTACCTTACCTATTCCTGCCGCTATAGCGTCAATGCTTATCATTATCGTGGTCCGGTTTGCAGGTTACGGTATGTAAACTTATGCATGAGGCGTATCCTCATAATCATACCGTTATATAACCCATTTATTGTCTATAAGTGATGGTTTCTTATTCTATCAGCAGGGCCATCTACTTGTTTGCTGTCTAGTGATATAAAAATCCAGTTGAATAATAATTAGCTTTACATTATTACGAAACAGTGCAAATGAGTTTTATACAAAACTGGCGATCTGCGCAGGCTTCGCATGGATTGTAATACACACGTTTTGTACATATAAACCTTCCTCTTGAATCATTCTATTAAAAAACGCATCAAAATCCGTTGGGTAGTTTAAAAGATCTATAAGCATACATAGGGACAGACAGCGAGAAGCGGCTTTGTTTTATACTACATAGTGATAGTGTTGATAGTGATAGCGATGATAGTGATAGTGATGATAGTGATAGTGATGATATTGCATTAAAATTGAGTTTCAAAAACGCGAACGACAGAGAGTATAGAACAAAGAATAATAACTTTCGACATTAGCAAACTAGTATTCACACAAAACCAACTTACTAATAAATTGTATTTAAACTATAATTTTCGTATAACTTGTACCATAGCCAAGGTAACGAACCGATAAGACAGTTTTCGCAATGCCGCTTGGAAGATTTCAATATGCGACGCGAAATATATTTTTCGTTAGAAGAATATACAATAGATACAAGTATATCGTAGCATAGAATGTTAACGTTTACAGAAAAATGTGGCTTCAAATTGCATCATAGACTTAGCTGACGGTGAAGAAAAATCGACCACTATCTTCTTCTATACATAGTATAAAGCAAAGTCGCTTTCCGCGTCTGTCTGTATGTATGTATGCTTATATCTTTAAAACTACGCAACGGATTTTGATGCGGTTTTTTTAAATAGGTAGAGTGATTCAAGAGGAAGATTTATATGTATATATTGTACCCGTGCGAAGCCGGGGCGGGTCGCTAGTAGTCCATATAGACACAACGGATGTTTTAAAAACTTAACGGACAAAACTTTGTTACTTCAGGACTTGAACCTGTGACCTTGGCTTGCCTCTAGCCGGCACGATCTATCTGAACTACGTGTCGAGTGGTTCAATATGGCGACATTTCTCTTTATTGTGTGATAGATTCCGTTACCACTTACCCCGTGTTGGGGAAATCTTTAAAAACTTAACAAAGAAAACTGTCACCAACACCTATTTGCCATCCGCGCGCCGCGGTGTAAAATTTTTTCCTTATTAAGTACCCCTTATCATCAACAATTACAATCTTTTCCTGTCAAAATAGACTCAGCGATTGTCATTTTCTCCTTCTGCTGCGGAGATTAAGACCCCGTGTTGATCCGCACTCCTTTGAAGAATAGACCAACTGCCATTCAGCTAGGCTACTGATTGTCTATACGTGTCACTACCATCGTGACTACTATGTGGTAGACTTCCAGAACTCTCGCCTGGGTATTTGGTACCACCGCCTTACCTATTTCTGCCGCAATAGCTTCAATGCTTTGTCATTGTTGTGGTAGCCGGTAGACTTATGCAAGCAGAATTGCCATCCCGCCACACGCATAGCAACGCACCATTAACATCTTTGTTGTCTATAGGCGATGGTTTCTCTTTCAATCAAGAGAACCATCTGCTTGTTTGCTATCTTATTTAAAAAAATATGCTAAGCGGCTGACCCTGCAGGCCATCCCTGGAACTTCCCGCTAAATTGAAGTACTTTAAGCTTAA
>DWBA01000629.1:0-12630 GCA_018236825.1 Apodemia zela | reverse complement strand
GTTTTTCTAATTATTTTTGTGTTATAGCACTCACCCCGTGCTTAGGGAACTTGAAATTTTTTTAAAAACAACAAAGACTATTAGACTATTAGACCATTAGACTCCGGGCTACTTCTGAATTTTTTCCTCAATAACCTTTGCAATTTTGCCTCGCATACCATACGAGCTATCCACTAGACCACAAGGCTATTGTATGTGAAAATACTTAATACGGCAATTAATATTATATCGTTCTTTAGTCTAATCAAGAATCACCTTTTTGATGAAACTACTTACACAAAAAATCATGATCAAGATGTCATAAAAGGATGACTGATTTTTACCCTAAAGGTGTTTTTTGACTAGACTGTTTAATCACCCTGTTGGTCGAGGTTGAGAGGACGCAAATCGAGATGAGAACTATATAGCATAGACCCAGTATAAGTATATATGTACTTTAGCAATGTTCACCATCCGGCATGGTGTCGTGTTGTTCGATAGCAAAATATCATAGCTGTTCAAAACTTTACTGAGATCTAATGGAATAAAAGTCATATTTAATTTTTAAACTTTTATGGTGCTATTGTGCGGTGTGTTTCAACAAAAGCCTTCTAACGTGGCTCAATTGAGTCATTGTTTATTTCTTTAAAGTACTAACACAGTAAAAAATCTGTAAATCCGTTGACCATGCAAGCCCTCTCTGAAACTTCCCGTTAAGTTGAGGCATTTTAATCTTAAACAAAACAAAAATATACCTATGTGTTCATATTTGAGCTCAAAGAATTCAAAAATCTAAATTTCTTGAAAACCGTAATTTTTTTTTATATTTCGCTTCTTTGCTTCAATACCGTGATAAGTTTGAAAACTCAGTTTTTTTTAAATTTGATAATTAAAATCTCCGTGTTTGATTTTAGTTTTTCTGAAAACGCGGTTTGTCTGACGCTAATAATACCGAACTTAAATGAGCGAGAGAGACAGAGTAACCATGGTATATTTGGTATATTGTAAATTTAAAAAATGCTCTTGTTTTTAAGATAACACGTTATTGAAGCAAAGAAGCGATTTGAAGAGCTGTGCTATTGAAAAACTTGATTCGATTTTGATCTTACAAACGACATTCGGTGCAGCTTTTTAAGTAATCAATAGAAGGAGCACTAAAGAACATCGGCAAACTCTCATTCACCACATTAAGTATTAACTGACTTTCAAATCTAGCGTCTTGCGTGATTTCCTGAACTTAAAGATTTTTAATGTCTAAGCAGTTTTCTTATTTGATGGTAGTAACCAATGTAACAACTTCAGGACTTAGTTCGAAAACAGGATATCCGTGGATAATATTGACACATATAGTGTAGTTTACGCACAAAATCTGCTACCTTAAAAATCTGTAAACCGGTTGACCCTGTAGGCCATAGCTGAAACTTCCCGCTAGGTTAAGTTATTTTAAGTTCAAAGGAGCAAAAACTATACCTAAGCATAGATTTTTGACCCCAACGAGTTGTTGATGTTGAGTTGAGATGTTGTAAAAATGTATTTTAATTTTTTAAATGATGCTATATATTTAAAAAACAATGATTGATGACACCTATTGTAAGATCTAAAATGTGTCTTCTAAAATCTAAATCTAAAACCTAAGTGCTCTAAAATCTTAGCTACAAAATAGATCAGTTGAAAAATGTCGAAGTAACGTAAAAACACTTTTTCAAAAACATTCGTCATTGATATATCCCTAACGAATTAATGATAATGATTCGATTTACGGTGTTTGACACAGTTTTTTTTTACATTCGTTAGTGTACATACATACAGACATACTGATGTCATCGTGAAAATAGTCGGAAATAGTTCCTTAGACCGCAAAACGTAGAGATCTTTTGAAAACTTTATTTTCGAAAATCAGGGAAAAATCAATAACTTCCTTATAGTACTAATGTAGGGGCAACTTAAAAATACAAAATACATTTATGTTATACAAAATTATATTACGAGTATTATACAAAATCTTAGTACACTTTCTATGAATTATTTTCCTCGGAAAATCAGAAATTGGTTAGATATAATCCTTAACAATAATAGCGCTTTCCTTCTGTTCTATTAGGTTTGTCAGTGGTATCTTTTTTTTGATATTCCATCACGTTATATCAGCTAATTCTCATTTTCAACAAAAACGGCCGGAAATTGGATATAAGGATCTGCGCTTGGATCCGGCTACGTGACGTTTGTCGAACATGTCACTTCACTATGTGGTAATTTCCGTTCTGTGCTCGTGGAAAATTATTTTTGTCGTATAAAATTTCCGATACATTAAAAAAAACATACTAATATTTAGGCATAATTTCACATGTGGGTTTCATTCGAGAACTTTCAGGCGAATTATTTTCAGGACGATCACTACCATTGTGGCTACTAGATGGTAGACGTCTGCAATATCTCGTCTGGATTTGGTACCTTACCTTTTTCTGTCGTAGTAGTGTCTTTGTCACTCTCGTATCGCAGCTCATCGTTTGGAGCGTAACCGGTAAACTCGTGCATTGTGGCATACCATTAATACCACAAGGATGTCAACACCATAATATATATGGCATCTATAGGCAATGGTTATTATTTATCATCAGGAGAGTCATATATTTCTTCGCTATCGTTCACATTGTATATTTGTTATGTCAACCTTTTATATGATATTCTGCCTTCATGTTAAAACCAATAGAGCACGCCCTTTCTCATTTTTACACCGACATATTCTTACAGTTTCAACCTTTTCACTTCAGTAGGTACTATATGAACGCCCTTTCTAATTTTTACACCGACAAATTCTTTCAGTTTCAACCGGAAAAGTTTCTTCAGTAGGTACTATGAACGTTCTCTGCGAGATTCCCAGCACATATTTTCCATGACGATCTCAACTCAATTTATGCCTTTTCCGACATATTTAGATCTCGCTCCAATACAACAGTGTCGGGATAAGAATATAATTATGCAAGATGAATGCTAGGTGCCCTGACTCAAAATTGTTTCTTACATACACTCTTCTTTCTATATAAGGGTCGTGACTTCAATTCCTGCTTAAAGTATTTCATATCAATTTATATACAATTAATTTATCCACTTGTTCAAAAATTAACCAAAAATCTGACATCCACTATTTTTCTTTCAAATACTAGTACCAGTGACTAGTGTTTCTTGCTCAAATGGAGTATGGATTGTTAACAATTATCAATTGAAGAATGACTAGGTATTAGGAGGTAGAGTTCGGCAGTGTCTGGCGAGTGCTTGCTACTACCGCCTTACCATTTCCTCTCACAGTCACGTAAGTATTTGTTACTGTCTCGTTCCAGCTAGGATAAGGTAGCCAGTAAATATATGGATAGACCATTATATCAATTCTATATGGATGACGATGTTTGTGGACTGATATCTTTGATATCTATAGGCGATGATTATTTCGTTTCACAAAAGAACAACATCGGCTCAACTCACCTTCCATCTGCTTATTTTCCTTATTATGATTTAAAAATAGCCGCTGGGCCAATGGTACAATTGAGTTTTCTAGGTATCATGTAAATTTATTCAAATACTGGATTCATGTGTCGGACAATGTGAGAAAAATTCGTACATCGTGCAATATTAGGGTGCGAACATAACGGATGTCACAAGCCATCGTATGCAACGACGTATGTCGATAAACATGTGTCCCCATGTCCCTATGTAGTGACACAAGGAAATTAATCTGCTTCATTTAATTTAGTGTAACGCTACATCAATGAGTTACATGCGTGACACAGAACCTTTCGGTCGTCATAAATCGTATTCAAAATAAATTTAAATATACCGTTGTATGTAATAGTGATGCCCGTGACGACGTCCGTGTGGAAGTCATATTTTTTATAACTTACCGCCAAGTTAGTAGTAAAAGGAAGCTACTGACTTTGCCCCCATTTTCTAAAATCGGATCTTTCACTAGCAGGGATACCCTTGAATTTGAGTCTTGATTATTGAATAAATCAATTTTGAAGTACTAACGAACAACAAAATAACGAATAAAAGCAATAATAACAAGAAGTTCCAAAAAATTTTGAAACCCGTGTGCCGCTGTCGCCGAATCCAATTATATATACATACTATGGTTGTCTCCACGTTTTGAGATTCCAGGAACCTTTTACAACTATTTTCTCTGTCTGTATGTATGTATGTATGTATGTGTGTATGTATGTATGTATGTGTGTGTGTGTGTGTGTGTTTGTAAACCTCTCATTACTTTTGAATGGCTTGAACGATTGAAGCGCGGTCGGTTGATGCCATTCAATTAGGTTCCGCAAAACTTAGATTTCCCAAAAATCTAGACCTATCGGAAATTTTGAAAATTTTTGAAAAAGTCACTAAAAATTGTCGGTGAAACAATGGTTTTTAAAATAACTCAATATGTTATGACTATCCTTTATGTTATAAACTTTGCGAAGTTGAAATTCAGTTTGAAATTATTATTAAATTAATTTGTTACTAAACTATACCTCAAATTTTGTAATGTATTTACGAAAGGGCCAATTCTAGCTTCCCACAACACAGGGAATCCTAGTGTGAGAGCTAGTGGCAATGTTTTTATTTTGTTTGTTGGATGTTTAATAAACCATTTTTCATTTTCATTTCAATCGATTTTTGACCTTCTACAATATTTTAGTACTTAAAAAATTGCATCGAATGCTGTTTCAAACATCAAAATCGAATAATGTTTTTAAAAGTTGCTTTTCAAATATCAAAATTACATTGTTCACAAAAATTTACTTGATATTTTTAATATTAACTTTCAGACTAATATACCGCTTGATTTAAAAACCTAACCAGCTCTTCTACTTGAAAAACTGCGTCAAATACTATAATATAAAAATTACTTGATTTGTTTGTTGTAACTTACGATGAAGCAGAAAGGTCATAGGAACTTCGGATTAAAATTGAGCAACACCACCGAGTTTGGGCTCGTTAAGTTCGTTCTTTTAAGGACTTTGGAGCAAGATAGTTTCCAGTGCCTGATGAAAGAGCTGGAAGAAGTCCATGAGAACTCTTTAGCTAAACCAGATAAACCCATCGAGTGTTAGCTAATTTGGTTTGTTCTGGCATACACTTTGGTGCTGGATGATTTCTAGGATCTGATAATGGAACTGAAAGGTAGCTATGGGAACTTGTAAACTAAACAAAATAAACCCATCGAGTTTAGTCTCATTTTTTATGTTTTTGCAAACACTGTATCTCAATGATTTTCAGAGTTATTCAGTAGCTGGAAGGACGATAAAAACTTTAGCTAATTGAATAAAGAACCATGGCAAGCTTAGCCTAATGATGATGATAAAAGATGATGATGCTTAAAATGATGCATATGAAGCAGGTGGTCTCCTGATGAGGCAATGTCTGTCGTGGGTTTTTTTTAATTTTTTGGAACGAAGTTCCTTATCGCGCGTTGCGAAAGCTAGACAGAAAAAATTAAGAACAAAAATTGTAACGACACTTTTTGCTACAGTTGTAAGCCGTGTGGCGTGCGCGTGTTTCTCTGTCTGTGTCTCTCTCACTCTCTCTCATAGAAAGCAGTGATCATCTTATTTTTAATTAGTAATTAAATAATAAGTTATAATTAATTTGTTACAATAACTCTTATTTTTAAATAATCTCTAAATTGTAGTTATTAGTTACTAATTAATCGAAAGGAACTTCGTTCCATCCGGGTGTCCCTTGACACCAGCTCTCAAGTTTTTTTATTTCTTTTTTGTAAGTTTTATTCGTTATAAATATCATTTTTATTAATGATATTTAATATAATATTATACTTAGTAAAACAATTAATATTAATATTTTTTAAAAACAACAAAGAACAAGCGACGAAATTCTTCTTTGCTTGCCCGCTTTGAGCTCGTCGACACTAGCTCAGAGGTAGAGCGTCCCAGCTTTAGGGAGACAGTCGCAGGTTCAAATCTCGCGTGTCGATAGTTTTCTTTGTTGTTTTACACCAAAGAAAATAACTAATATTAAATATCATTTACAAAAAGGCCATCTGTATATGTAAGAAAAAAAACGATGGCAGTCATGAGGACTGCCGATAGAAGTGAAAACTTAAAACTGTATTTTGAATTTTCAAACTGATTGAAATATTAATATTTGATATTTTTTTTAATTAAAATATATTACAATTATTAGCGTTTTTTGAGTAAGAGTTTGAGTTTATAGTTTTTTTTTCTTATTATTAGTATTCATAAAATTTTTCAGGAACGTGTTTATTATCGTCACTAATATCTCAACGAAATTTAGAATATATGTATTCATACATACAAATAAATATAATTGGAGCGTCTGTGTGTAATATTAAAATAACCGCTTTTTAGTAAATGCATATGGATATATACACCGTACATATACCAAAATATATTTTTTTTACAATTTTTGTCTGTCTGTTTGTCCCGACTAATCTCTGAAACAGCTGGACCGTTTTTACTGAACTTTCAATGGCAGACAACAGATGTAATAAGAAGTAATTTAGGCTACTTTTCAGTGGTGAAGGGTGGAAATTTGAAAAAGGGAAGACGGAGCAAAAATTTCTTTCTTTCTTCTTTCGGAAATTAAAAAATTAAGAAATTTTAATATTTCAATCTGTCTGAAAATTCAAAATACAGTTTTAAGTTTTCACTTCTGTCGACAGTCCTCATGACTGCCTCCGTTTTTTTATGTGATAGGATAGCAAATAGGCAGATGACTGTCGAGATGGAACGACCCAATGATCACCGATCAATGATGCCTTGAAATCCATGTGACGTGTGGAATATATGCATAAGTTTCTCGGCTAGCTTACCCTCTAAATCAAAACAAACATAACTAAAGAAAAAAGGCAGCTAGCTATTCCTCAATAGGGCCCGGAACAACACGAGGAAAATTAATTTTTAAAAAAATATTTTTTTTTGAAGGTGTTACTACAGTTTGAGTAGATATGTTAAGTAATGTCTTTGTAAAGCTATGGTGGATTAATTTATAAGTATAGTTGCATTATAAAAATATACTGCGATATAGGAGATACGGATTATTTGCGATATAACAGGAAAATAAATCTTATTATATTCAGTGATATTGAATGAGCAATGGTATACGGTCGGCGGACGGGGTCGTCGATGTTTGCGTATTAATATTACTGAAACAGAACAGGTTTCCCAGATTACCATAATTTGCTCCAATGCATTTGAATAATGAGGACGTGTTTCGCTTCGTCCCCTTGCTCAGACTACACATAGTTGTGTTATACGCAAAACTAATGTTTGCAAACAGATCTATTGAAACTAATGAAATGTGAATGGGTTGGTATAATAAGAAACATTATGGGTAGAACAGTCTTTTAGCCAAAGAATTAAATTCATTCACACGAATTAATAAATATAGGCTCAAAAGCGAGTAGTATTTAGAAACACGTTTGTTAATATTTCACGTTTATTTTTGCTCTGCATTTAATAATATTTGCTCTGCATTTATAAGACTACCAGACATTTAGGCTATATGGGCTGAAATTTGGTGTACGGATAATATTATAATGAAGACTATTTGATTTTAACCCCTAAGACTACAATTAAAAACAGCCAAAGTTACAAATAACAATTATACAATTAATGCAAAATGTAGGTATGCTGTGTTTTTAAACAAGCAAACAAGTCTATTGACCAAACCAATCTCTCCTGATGGAAAGGAATAACCATTGCCTACATTAATTAAAGATGTTAATGGTGCGTTGCAATAATATGTGTAGTGGAGCTTTTTTGAATAGTGATCACTTAGTGGCTTGAAATACACAGTACGTCTGATTCTCATACCTACCAAATATACAAAAAACAATCATGAATTACAATCAATCATGAATTACAGTAACTACTTTTCATTTCCACGTATTGTACAGAGCAGTGACTGTATCACAGCGGGAAGGGTTATTATGATAGCGTGGCTGGTGGCGTTTCATATTGCCCGGGAGATTTATTGTCGGACAAGGCTACGTATGGCGTCACTTAAAGTGTTCGCATCCTGTTTCAAATCATTTGTAATATCCCAAAGATATAATGTATCTAATAATAACCTATGCGTGTTTAATTACTATTTTAGTGATATATCTTTGCATACTTTAAAGAAAATTGTTAAAATAAAATAGAAAAATTGTTTTCCTTGATAGCAACGTGATACAAACATTAATATATGCTCCGGTGTACCAAAATTCACCGGTTTTTCGTTTAGTGAGATTGGTCTAAATCAATTAGAGTAACTAATAGAAGAACAATTAAGGTAATTAAATTTGCAACTTTCTGCAAATCTCTAAACAAGAAAAGTAGCACTGTACGAAACGGAACAAATTTGCCAAAGGTCTGGAAGATAATGAATATCCCAAAATCTTCCTACAATTTTCACCACGTAAATAACACAACGAAAACTACCCAAGATTTTGATTAAGTGAAATATGTTTTTCCTGAATATGCCCCGGTTACGAAGTGAAGCATGCGTTGAGTACAGAGCATGAATTCTGTTTGTTTTGTATGTTCTACTGACGGATGTTCTAAAAGTGTGGTGAATGTGGGAAGATATTTGTGCCACTGGGGTCTTCTTTGGAAAAATTCTTTCTTCAAAATTCACTTGTTAACTAACTAACTAATAATAGCCTTTCCTATACAAATTTCCTGTTAGTTCGGGCTTAGAAAAGAATAGACCCAACTGCCTTTCTGCCAGGTATGCCATAAAAGTGGATTAATTGGCTAGGTGAGCCACTACCATCGTGGCTACTAGGTCGTAGAGTTCAGCATTGTCTCGCCCGGGTCTGGTATCACTGCCTCACCTATTCCCGCCGCAATAGCGTCAGTGTTTGTCACTGTCGTGTTCCGGTTTGGAGGGTGAGGTAGCCGGAAAACTTGTGCAGGTGGCATTAAGACCTCGCCACAAGATAGCAACGCACAATTTACATATTTGGTGTCTATAGGCGATGGTCAAATCTTTTCCATCAGGAGACCCATCTGCTTGTTTGCTATCTTAGGATCATTGCTTGTCATTGTAGTTGTTTATCGGTGTAGTTAGAAAGTTATTGAATTAAATTCTTTGCTGTCTACAGACAAGGGTTATTTATCTCTACACATCGGAGCAGATTCTTATGCTGTGACATTAAAAACGTTTACAAGAAGTAAGAATTTGTTTCTGTTTAGAAAATCGGTGGAATAAAATCTAGTATAAGCAATAACAAATTAGGTATCCTTGAGGCGTTATTACGCAATAAAAATGTAATACTATTGGCTTTGTTTGGCAGTATGGTTCAATGCGCTAACTTGTTGAAGCGTAACAAAAATTAGAATCAAATTTTCGAACTGCTCTACTAGGCAAAACACTGGTACTGCATTCAGTTGGCAAATAACACAACTGTATAATTTAAATAGGGTTACCAGGGATTGAAATGGGACATTTGTTGAGTAACAGCTTTGATTTTTAAATTGTATTAGTTACAATAATTTAAAAGTGTGTGTGACTAGAAGTCAATCACCTAAATAGTCTGACTTAAATATGCTCGGTTGCGAAGTAAAACGTACATTCAAAATCTACGTATATTTTGCTATGTTTTAATTTGTGCTACTGAATGCGACAAAAAGCGTGGCGGGGGTGAAAGAAAATTGTGCCACTATTTATATTTCTAGATTAAAAAAAAAATGACTTGGTCTGGTCCCCCTTTGGAGAATAGATCTGCTATTCTGCCAAGCAGTTCGTAAAGGTAAACGATTGGCTAAACCCGTCACTATCATCGGGAGTACTAGATGGTAGTGTTCTGCAACGTCTCAGCCGTGTTTGGTACCACTACCTTACCTATTTATGCCACAATAGCGTCAGTGCTTGTCACTGATGTTTTCCAGTTTGTAAGTCAAGGTAGCCGGTAAACTTGTGCATGTGGAATTATTATCCCGCCACACGGATTACACACCACTAATTAGTCTACGGTTTTTCTTTCCTTCAGGAGAGCCATCTGCTTGTGTATTATATCTATGATATAAAAAAAAACTATCTACAGGCGTTAGTTTCTAGGCGAACTTTGTATAGATACTCAACGTTCTGCTTCACAGTTATTTACATGAGAAGGTCTCTTGATGGAAAGAGTCAACCATCGCCTATAGACACCAAAGATGTTAATGGTGCGTTGCTATCTTGTGGCGAGGTCTTAATGGCACATGCATAAGTTCACCGGGTACCTTACCCTCCAAACTAAAACATGACAGTGACAAACACTGACGCTATTGCGGCAGGAATAGGTAAAGCGGTGGTACCAGACCCGGGCGATACAATGCTAAACTCTACCATCTAGTAGCCACGATGACAGTGACTCGCGTAGCCAATTACTCGCCTTTTACGACATGCCTGGCAGAACGGCAGTTGGTCTATTCTTCAAAGGAGCCCGAACCAATATGTGGTGCAATACTATGCCACAAAATATAATAAATAAATACGAGTAGAATTATATTAGTAAGAATGTCACAATAAGTTGACATTCGGTCTCATGAGTAGGGATTGGCTATACGGCACATTTTCTTAATTCTAGTGAGCAATGTTTGCCCTGATAGTCCAGTGTCATGGTCAAAACCCGAGAGATAAAATTGTCAACTTACAGAAATTAGGTTTTGAAATAATAATTATCCGGGATCTAATATCAGAAAATCCGACCAAAGCCAAATTAATCCGAGCAGATGGTAACCCTAAACCAAACTAAACGCGATCAGAATTCTATGTAAACAAGTTGTGGGTTGCAAAGCATATTCTCATAAACATAAAGACCGTAATATACCAACTTTATCAATAACAATGAAAACTTTGGACTTAAAGAGGAAATTGCTGTATAAAAACAGTATTCATTAAAACTTTACTATTTTTCGTTACGTCATTTCGATTTATACTGCGCGTAAAATGTCAAGACAATGATTTTAATTACAAAATCACATATACTGGTTTCACTTTATACATATATTTTTTTTTAATTGTTTTTTAAAATTAAAATGCAGTTTCGTCAAGTGCCGACGATTAACAGCATAGAACATATCAAGACAAAGATATTATATTTGTTAAACTTTCTAATTAAGATGTAAAAAAATCGAGAGATGTCTTATGGACACAATCTCAGATGTAGCGAATGGAGTTCCTTTCGTACATCTGAGATTGTGACTGTGACTGTGACTTAAAGGTGTTAAGTTTCACTGGAAGGTCGAGTCATGTGTATAAAAACATCAATACGTTACCAGAGGAGAAGACTCTGTTTATATTTATATTAAATAAAAAAGGGTATTTAAAGGTTAAAATTATAAAATATTTTTGGATATTGCAAAATTGACGGTAAGTTGAATTGATTGAAGAAAGTTTGAGTTTCCTAGGTGATCGGGAAGTGCCTCAAAAATCACTGTAAAATGATCAGTATTTGTATGTAATTTGGTGTCAGTTTTTTGTTTCCTTTACATTTTGCGATCTAGCCCCTCGGCCCGTAAACGATAACGTGCGTTAATGAATTCCGTTCCAATAAAGTAATTTTGATAAGCATACATGTTATTTCCAGGAAGAAAGTTGCAAATGCTTTAAGTCTGGGTAAAATTACTTGTATACTGAATTTCACTATTAATTTCACTATCACCATAAATATTATGTCCGGTTCTTATACATGTAAAACGACTTGTTTTAGTTACGAATTGTAACATTTACAACGGGGAGTAAACTAAAACTGTTCCTATATAGGTCATATTACCTAAATATATCCGTTGCTATCTGTGTGGCGAGGTTAGAATAACACATGCATATTGCATAAGTTTATCGGCTACCTTATCCTCCAAACCGGAACACAACTTAAATTTTTTATATCATAGACTACAGTAAAATGTAGCTTACTACAGACTAAAAAAATTTGAACGCAGTTTAGTAGTTTTATATTTTATTCACTAAACAAATATATTTTCATTATAATACAATTAAAGGAGTTTAAATGAAAATTTAAGCGATTAATTACAAAAAATGAATTATGAACTGACGTGAGTTTTACCTTTGATTCTGGAGGAATAATAAAAAGTTTTTAGAAAATTTATGTTGACATTTTACAGACAAAATTTTCATACAAATTTGTATACAGAATTGTGGACAAAAAGATTAAGCGTCTTTGTATTTAAATATTTTTGATTACTAAGACGGCGAAAGTGTAATATAGTTTTTTAATTAAAGATAATTCTAAAAAAAATTTAATGAAAATGAAATGAAAATGAAAAATATTTATTTGCAAGAATATAAAAATTAATTAACTGGAAACATTGTGATTTTTTTAAACAGAATAGGTCGATTTTAAGGTTTTGGGTGAAGTTTATGATTTTTTTCTACAAAACTAAGAGTTATTTCGAAAATATCTGCCCTTGGAACCTTTAACAGTTTCATTAAGATTACTATTGAGTTTTTATAGAAAGCAATTCCGTGTATTCATTAAGAAATTTTGAAAACCGCAAAACTCGTTTTAGCAGTTTTTAGGGAATGGGCCCTTAATCTATATTAATATTATAAATGCGAACGTTTGGAGGTTTGGATGTATGGATGGATGGATGGATGTTTGTTGCTCAATCACGCCAAAACCACTGAACGGATTTGGATGAAATT
>DWBA01000628.1:0-12631 GCA_018236825.1 Apodemia zela | reverse complement strand
CCTATGTGCTATTCCAGGTCGTCATCTACCTGTGTGCCAAATTTAATCCAAATCCGTTCAGTGGTTTTGGCGTGATTGAGAAACATTACATACATCCAAACTTTCGCATTTATAAAATAAAATAAATATAGATTGATGTGATGAGCATAGATGTTTGTACTTTGTATTTCGGCGCTAGGGTGTATATTAAATAAGTTTCAGTATTTATGTGTATATTATCTTTGTATGTATCAGTATCTTTGACTTACGCCAATATCACAAGCAAAAAAAGTAAACGAGCAAATAAATTGCATACTTTGCCGTACCTTGGATATGCATGTAAAATTTTCGAAACAAGGTTACGTTTTATGTTTATCTTATTAAGGAAACAAGGGATAGATATCATTAAATTTTGATATTTACTATTTAATTTTGATATAAACGTTTTATTTAGGTCTTCAATGTACATATATATTTACTTTACGATGGATAATTAAAAATATTGTTATTTTAAAGATATCTATATGATATATCGTTACACCATTTACCAAAACAGGGTTACAACAAACTTCTCGTTTTGCAAACGGACATTTGCCGCATGCCATGTATCAATGACACGCGATAAAAGCCTTAACGGCGAACTTGACCTCCTACTGTGTTTACCTAATCTCATGCCAAGTGACCTAACATGCATACATAACAGTTCGTATCGAATTATAACATTAAATACAAGTTGAAACTTTTTTTTGGTTACTCGGATAAAAGCTATAATGCCTGAAGATAAGATGATCATGCTACAACTGCTTCCTTGATCTGGAAAGATACAGGTTGGTTTCCAGGTTGGGAACTGGGTTTTCTTTCAGTATAAAAAAAGCCCGAGGTCTTGTAGTGGTGTGTTAACATCTCCCACGTCTCGTCACAAATATACTAAGGAACTTTTACTACAGGGATTTAGTATCATATGATAGGATAGTAGTAGATAGCTCTCTTGGAAAGAGATAATTATCGTTAATAGACAACAAATATATTAATGGTGGGTTGATGTGTGAGAGAGATGTAATAATACAAGTTTACTGGCCACCTTACCCTTCAAAACGGAAAATGAAATTACAAGCACTGACGCTAATCATTGACGTCAGAATTAGCCTTAGTTCCTCTTCTACAAACTGACTAGCAGGAAAGCTATATTTTTCAAAATTGTGTCCCCTTTCAAACACGACGAAATTAAGGGGGACAACAGGGAATTTAGAGACAATTCCTTGCCGGAATTTTACATTACTGTTTACATACGACAAATTAAGAAGTCAACAAGCGTAGAAATCATGTTCTCGCGAGAAAGTGAATGTTGTATTAGGAACTAGAAAATAAGAATTTCTTTAAATGACATAGCAACATAGTCAATAAGGAATCTGTCGAAGCTGCAAAAAGACCATTGGTAAACTAAATAGGAAGGTTGTCTTCAATTATCAATACGTATGTGCACAAATACTTATGTAAATATAAATATCGCTGGACGAATTACACTAATTGATCTAACCCCAAAGTAAACAAATTAATTGCTATATATTTATTAATTAAATTATTTAGTAAACTAATTGCCTTTGATAATATGGGTGTTAGTCAACGATACCAATACATGGTCATACATAAATATAAATATTTAATTAACACCCAAATCCAGGAATATAAACATTTATGCTCATTACACAAATGCTTGTCCCTGAAAGCGAACCTGAGCCCGATCCCCATCGATTGCATAGGCAGGGGGTCGCTAACCACTCGATCCTGAAATGTACTTGATAGTGTGACATCTGTGGATTACCACGGTTAGTTATCTTTATATATATCTAGATAGCTCTCTTGATGGAAAGATAACTATTGCAGATGTTAATAGTGCGTTGTTATTTGTATAGCAGGGATTTAGTACATTACCAATTTCCTTATTCCCTAAATCGGAACACGTGTTACTCACACGCCAAAATATTCAATTTGCAGCAAATAGCGAGTTAATACTTCCTATTTGCTGCTATTTGATTTTCACAACTACATAACCCCATTTATTCAACAATCAGACGAAGTTTCTAGTTCTACAAGGATATTCTGATTGCTTAATATTAACAAATGCTTCCGTGTCCCGCTGCACACTTGAAATTGATTTTTACAGGCTCCCAGACACTCAATACCAATAAAAAATTGAGGTTGCCGTCACTATCTACATGTGGTGTAATTTTGTGATTGAAAATTACTAATTTGTTAAAATGGATGGCAAAAGCGTGCGATTACCTCTGTCCGTGTTTCTTTTATAACTGATTGACAACTTTTATATCAATTACACAATTCGAAAAAAAATGTAGCGATCGCAAAGTTATGGTTTGTATTCATGTGTTTTGGGCCAATTTATACAATTAAAAATTAAGGAAATGTTGGAGCTGACTAATGCTTGGACTTAGACAGAATTTAAGCTCGCGAGTTTCAGCTTCGATTCAGCAATCAAAATTTACTTGTTGCTCAAAAAAAAGTTTGAAGCAGTTTAATTGAGCCGAATGTTTTCTTTTTTTGTCAAATTACGGGATTTCGTTATGTGAGTTCAAGTTGTAGTTTGTCAGTTACTGTGCATCTCACAAATAATGTGAATGGTGAAGTGAGAAGGCTCTATGTTGACATTGTCTAAAAGCCTTTTTAGGTTCATCATAGGAGCTGGTTTTAAAGATTTACGTTTGTCTATTGACGCAAGTTTACAATTTTCACCATTACTTCATTGAAGAAACTTTCGATTTTAGAGCAAATTATATATGTTAACTGTCTTTATAATATCGCTGTTGCGCGTGTCTGATATTCTTTTTTTCTCTTAAACTGGTAGACAATGTTTTATTATTTTCTTATATCTCAGGTATTTTCCGATATCTCACATGAATAGCCCCTCAATCCGCTTACGAGTTTTGTTATCAATAAAATACGAGTTGTTATCAATAAAATCCGGTAGTCCTAACATGAAACGAAAACTTTACACCATTATCTACGTATTTTACAGGGTTTTTATTATTAGCCTTATATATATATAAGGCTAATAATAAAAACCCTGTCCGATTGTCAAACGCATTGTTCAGTAGCGTAATGCCTAAATGTGTAATTATTTTATGGAAAATGTTTGATGAATTCAAGACAAATTGGAGCATTTATAATATTTTTATTATTTTTATAAATAGAATTTTTCCGTTTATTTTGTACTAGCTACCCATCCCAGCTTCGCACGGGTTGGATTTTAAAAACTTTCCCCGAACGATTTTTTTAAATTATCTTAATAACAAACAAGAATTATCCAATTTTGGCGATATAGATAATAAAGACAATTAATAAAGACAATGTCATTGACCTCCCTATACGCTTCTTTCGGGTCTGAAAGGATTTTGTTATTCACTGTATGTAGGATATAGGTTAAGTACCTTAAAAAAACGATTCAGGTGATAATACGCTCATGTCAACCCAAACTTTACTTTCAATTAAACCTTGGAAAAACAAAGCTATTCAAACTTCACGCTGTAGAAAAAAACTGAGACTTTTTAAAACACTGAATATTTGACAATAATATATCATAATACCTAGTCAGCGTTTTGGACAAACGATTGTAAACAATCTCATTAGCGCTGTGCCTGAAATCCGAGTATCGGAAAACAAGTGGCAAACAATCAAATTCTTTATCTAGTCTAGACTAGATTTATATTAAACAAAAACTTTCTTGTGTTTTAAGAAAGGTGATTCTTTACGCACGATAAGTCATGAAGCAATACGAGCTCACACTTGCCAGTTGGAATGCTTTTTCCCGACGAAATTTTAACAACATTAATTTTATTAATAGATGTTAATAAAACATTAACGTCATCATTACATTGCTCCGGACAAAATTCGCAAAGAGAACAAAAATACCACCGAATTGACACGAAGTTTACTAAAGATGAAAGAAGCAATCTCAATTTAGAACAAACATGATTTCAAATGATATAACGATGTGTTTTTATGTGTACCATTGAGTATATAAAGCTATTTTAAAGGTCCAAAAGAATTAAGGCAAGAATCGTTATGAAAGTAGATTGTGTCTAAAGATAAACATAAATTTAGATTATATTCTGTAACCTGTAGCATTTCATTCTTCCGATTATTATTGTTTCATTTTAATCTTTTTGTATCTCTAAACTAGCGGTGGGCGATTATGAGATATATTAACGAAATCATTCGATTATGAAGATTTCGTTGATTAAATGAAAATGTTAAAAAAATATGTCATTAATATAATAATTATTATTTTTTATGGTTTTTTGATAGTTTTAATGTGTATTTAAAAAAAAAATACACCATAAAAGCGTAACAACTCAGACCAAAACAAATATCTTTTCACAGGTCTCGACTTGTTACATCAGTAGGTATTAGTAGCAAACCCAGAAATTAAATTTAATCATTCGAAAATTAGTAACAGCTGTTACTAATATCATTCGATTATAAAAACAAATTAGTTACTAACCTCATAATCGATTATCAACATTAGTATTAGGTACGTTATTCGATTATACTAATCATTGATAATCGCCCACCGCTACTCCAAACACTTGGATAGACGATCTTAAAGAAAGATCTGAATTGGAACAAAAAAATTATGCATTCGTATGATAAATTATACGAATAATAGTTTATGCACTATCTATCTCCACCATTAATACTTTTATCTATATTAATATTATAAATGCAAAAGTTTGGATGTTTGGATGTATGTACCTATGGATGAATGGATGGATATTTGTTGCTCAATCACGCAAAAACTACTGAACGGATTTGGATGAAATTTAGCACACAGGCTGATGATGATCTGGAATAGCATATAGGCTACTTTTTATTCCGGAAAAATGAGTTGTTCCTGCGGGATTCACCAAAAACTGTTATAATGCAGCGGGCTGCTAGTAACTAAATATATTAATAATTAGTCAACTAATCTTTCCATACTTCGATCTACTGACAGCGAGAATGTTTCAAGATACCAACCAGATGTGAGGTCAACATGATATAAAATTATATAATTTATTCGAGTAGTACTCCTATTCGTCAACGATTATTGTGCAGTCATGTCTATCAAACTTATGAATAGAAAGCATAATCTAAATCATACTGTCAATTATTAGCAAGTTGTAAAATGAAAATAATAGGTACGTTAAAAGGAGACGCCCTAGCATTATAATGGATTGATAGTGATGATATAAACCGCGATAGTCTGATATGTGTATTTATATCGAAGGGATCATGGTATCACATAAGGTCATTGAATCCCTGATGAGCTTGTAATCCATTTAAGTAAATAATTTGAAACGTTTATAATACGTCCTATGATTGCTGTAGCTACCATAATTTTTGTAACGTTCAATAACCGTGACATACTGTAGTCACGTTATAAACAAACACCAAACCGGCCTAGCGCGAATTAGACTCGCCCCCGCTCGGTTCCGTACAAACTTATTAGTAAACTAAATATTTACGGGTTTCAGTTTTTTCCTTCGTATATCGTAAGATATTTCTTGCCAAATTCATGAAGCTAGGTCATCGGGAAGTAATGTAAATGACATTATCTTTTGATTGCGTTGATTATTTTTTTTTTCACCATTCATAGATGAGAGAGACCGTTGACAACTCTGCGCGTCCCTTTAAAAAAGACAAATAGACATACGGGCAATGATCCTATATATAACCTATAATTACATTTAGGTTTGGAACCCTAAAATTAATCTTTTATGTCTTATAAGCCAGTTTCATCTTTCTCTAAAAACATTTGGTAGTGTTTGTTTACATTTAGTTTACCTTTGTAACTGTGTTTTACAAAAGAACATTCATATCATAGTTCATACAATAACTGTGTCCATATAGAAAGACATTAAATACGTAATCCATTATAAGACTGCTACTGTATATTAAATATTACTTTTAAATTTTTTATTAGAGAAAGGAATTGTGACTAAGTCGTGAAAGTAGGGTTGCCTTTCCTTCACGGAATATAACCGATTTCCACTATTTAATTTTAATTGAAATCAGTATTTAAAGCAAAATTAAATACTAATCAATAAAACTTATTTGAATGAATATAAAGACAGAACCAATAAGAGTGATACAAATCTAGCTTTTTCTATATTGAAAAAAATATAACTAAAAAACGTACCGCTTCTGGGATCTTGAACTTTGGTCCTGAATTGTTAGTCTATGAATTTAGGAAACTTCCTCTTGGTGCATGCAAAGAAAAAGATTTTAATACAGCCTTTTTCTTTTCTGCCTATATGAATCAGTATTTGATGGATGGTATTCGTATTTCTAGTAAAAAAAGACTAAATAAGCAAGCTAAGTGTGCACTATATTCTTGAACCCAAGAAAAAAGCACACCAAAAATATGAATTAAAAGATTTATTCAACAAAAATTTAGATATGTTAATTTATGAAGAAAGCTAAGACCGCAAGATAACGATTTCATAACTACTAAAGGCTTCCATAAATTCGTTCTGGTTTCTGAATCATTCGTGAAACTAATTTAAACTAGCTTTAACAAGTTTCAATTTATGGTTTTGTTTAACAATTCAAAACAATTGAGCGCAAATGTACAACATCGCAGTGACACAACAACAGACAAATTTAGAAATGTGTATTAATTGTGGCTTGTTATTGGCTAGCAGTGTTGCGAAGAGTTAGGAAGTTAAATCAAGTTTAATTAACGCCTATGTACACAATAAATGCTTATCTCATTATTATATGTACATAATAATTATAATAAATTATACTTTTGGTACACATTAAACAATTTTAGTGAAATTGACGTTATTGAAATAAATTTATAGTACCTACTCTCTCATAAATCTGTAGCGTCTCTGTCTACATTTTTTTGTCTTTCGTGATAAATACTCGTTTTATGAATTACATCAATTTTACAGTTTTGAAAATTTTTGTCTATGTATGCCCAGAAATAAATAAATTTTGTCTGTGTCTATATGTTCCATTATGACTCTATAACGGCTCAACTAACTTTATGAAAATTGGTAGAGTGAGAACCAAACGATTGCTCAAATTATAGCCCATAAAATAATTGTCTGTTTGTCTATATTATTTTTTATCACCACTGAATTTGCGCTATGCGAAGCGGGAGGGTGATGGCTAGTTTTAAATTTAGAGGTGATGGTTAAATTATGGAACTGAAAATAGTCCAGTTTTAAAGAGCAATGTGCTGTTTGACATCAATGTAATGGGATGATGAAATGATTACTAAACGCTATCTAGTAGCATTATCTGTGCACACAATTAAACTAAATATCATAGAACAACAAACAAGCCGATGGCTCTCCTGTTGGAAAGAGAAACTTTCGCCTACAGACACCAAAGATGTTAATGCGTTGCAATCCGTGTGGCGAATGATGGTAATGCCACATGTAAGTTTACCGGCTACCTTACCCTCCAAACTGGAACACGACAGTGACAAGCACTGACACTATGGCGGCAGGAAGAGGTTTAGCGGTGGTACCAGACCCAGGCGAGAGAGACAAATTTAACCAACCGTTCGCCTTTTACGAACTGCCTGGTAGAATAGCAAATGATCTATTCTTCAAAGGAGGGCTGGAGGAAAATATAGACATAATCTGCTAATGACATTAAAATTATTATAGAGAGAGACAAAATAATGTCATATAAGGCTCTTTGTTCAACAGGTTTGCTATTATAATTTTATATTATATAGAAAGAATAGCAGGAACATGTAGACTACACAGGATTTTTCGATAGAGGTTTTCACAACCCCCGTTCAAGTAAGTCGACACTGTAAAATTAAGTATTTCGTTCTTAAACGTGACGTCTTGATGGCCTTTCTTTTATTATTTTGTTAATGTTTGCAAGAATTTAGTATATTAGTATCATAACATCAGATGACGATATCATGCCTAGGTGAAGGTGATCGTCGCTATTTCTGTGCGCATGCGTGGTTGCGTTTTACGTTGCACGTGGTGCCATCTAGTGAACATCATTGAAATCGCGTAGTTAATGCCAGATGCCGATACTATTTCTGTCGCCTACATATGAACATTGTTTATAATGTAGTATATCTAATATTATTATAAATTGCGTTTCATAATTTTGTACTTTTAAATTTTTTGGCGAAATTGGTTTTGGGATTACTCAATCCATCATTTAAATGCATGCTTTTAATACATAATAAACTTCTTAAAACCATGAAACAAATCAAAAATCTTACGTTTGAAAACTATGAAAAGAAGAAATTTAAAGAAATGCTTTTTTAACTCGATGTAACAATGAATAAGAGTGAATTTAACCTGTTATATAATTATTATTATATGTTTTGCTCAATATATTTTTTATGACTACGGTGACAACACATATATTAAAATCAAGATCACTAATAATTATAAAAAATTCTTAAAGACCGAGCCATCAAATCCTTGACCTAATATTTAAAATAGATACGCATATTACTAGTAATAGTCTTGCGCTTCATACAAATACGTTTAATATATTATACCTATGGTCACAAATCCTTTTAACGTAAATACTCATTACTTCATCGTCACATCTTTCTGCTTTATACTTATTTGTAATAATCACAAAAATCTTGTCTATAGACAAACAAACACGATACTTTTACTGTAATTTATCAAGGAACTATCATGTAAATTTTAATCTAAGAATCATCTCAACTAGTTCATTTATGTGGTCATTCGGATATAAAAATCACATTAAAATAGGTTATAAATACAAATAAACACACGTTATGACAAAATGTTACCCCTATTTTTGCATCGGGAGTAAAAATATGTTAGTTAGCTGACCTCTACTTCTTTTGGCTGATCGTCAGGTTTAAGTTGAGCAGGCTGCGCCGTTACTTGTGGTGGAACAAATGAGCACGAAGGCTGAGGGTCCAAATTTGTTTGATTACTTCTTGCGGCTGACTGTGATGGCGGATTTGGACTTTTATCAAAAGTCTTAATTTCACCTTCTGAGTTTTGAACATAGATTTCTGGAAGCTTTTGTGTGGACTGTGCTGAATTATTTTCAATATTAGGCACTTTATTTAACCAAGCTGCCGGTACGTCAGGTAGTTGTGGTACTTTTTTCCCTAGTTTTGAAGTTTGAGTAGCATGTACACTTTCAACATTTTTATGCTCTAAATTTTCAGAAATATTGCTCGTAGGCGCTATTGTATTATTACGATTAAAAAAGTCACACACCGCCATTTGTTTTTGTGAACACTGAATTTTCTGCAAAGGGCCACTAGTTTCATTACATTGGTTATTATTATTATTATCGTTATTTTTTACTAAAGGCACATTCGTTTCTAATTGACCATGTATCGGAATGGCTGGAAGTTGATTTAGAGGAATAGTTGCCACAGATTTATCTGACGCTAACACAAAAGGTCCATTGCATTCACTTGAAGGTTCACTTAATACTGGTACATTTTCATCAGGTGGAACGCCAGTTAAAGGAGATGCTTCGTCTCTGCTCTGAGAAAAGTCTGTGCTATCACAAGACAATTCATCTAAACTTTGAGCTATGTCGAGGGCAGATGCTTCTTGATAATCCGTAGAGCAGGGTGATGTATCGTCATCGCTAGTATCATCTGAACCACGTGGCCTCTGGGAATTTTGGCTACTAGGTATAAAAGCCAAACTAGAAGTAATATCATTTGAAATATCAGCGTTAAATGATTCTTCACTATGAGCGGTCGATTCTCTATCTGTATTTGATTCAATCATTTTAATTTGTTCGTCCTCGTTAATTGTGTCATCCGTTGTTGATACAGTATGTGGTGCATTCTCATTTATTTGTACACTCCTATCACTATTGGTTGTGTTGTTTATATTTACTGTACTAATTTGCCCTGATGCTTCTATTGACTCTGCTGTCTCATTTGCTATATTTTCTATAACAGTGGCATTTTCTGGTGTCGGTAAGCTTTTAAACTCAGGTAGAGCAAAATCTAAGTCACTCAAGCGCATATATTGAATACCTTCTTCTAATTGCGAATCCAACTGAGGGGTATAATAGGTAAAAGCGTTATTATCATTACTGTATGCAGACCAGGGATCATTCGGAGGTATCAAAGGCAAGTTGTCAAAATAGAGACCAGAATTTATGTCCCTATTCACTAAAAGCTCTGGTTTATATTCCCACTGTGGTATAAATGAATCTTCGAAAGCTAAATAATTTTCTGGCATAATAATCAATCCTGGATTTATTTGCAAGGATTCCAAAGCATAAGAAGCATCATAAAAAGGATTATTTAATACCAAAGATGGAGATTGTTCAGCTTCACACACAATTTCAGGTTCTACATAGAGGGTATATTTTGACAGATCTGGTTCAGAACGGCTTTGTTCAAATGTACATTGTCCATTTAACACACCTTCTCGATTAGACAAATACATATAGGAAAAATCAAAACTTCGAGTGCGTCGCATTAAATTGTAAGCTGTGAATTGTGGTTCCATCTGATTTCCTTCATACACAAGCTCTTCAAGTTTTTCATCACATGTGGGCACACCCACGTTGTTTATTTGAACTAAGTCATCCGCGTCGTTTGTTTGGTCAAGGACAGTATCAGATACAATGTCCTGGATTCTGGTATCATCGCATACGCTATCTTTTGGTAACAACACAATATGTGGTATAACGGGCGGTGGTCCAGTAAAAAGCAAGTTGTTGGGGGGAGGACGCGGTGGCTGGGCAGCCATGGCTCGTGCGCTGGCCGCCCGCAACCGTTTTCAGCGGTTTAGATACTCAGTGCGGTGGTAAAAACGCGCTGGGCGGCCGGCAGAACTTTGCGACTGACTGAAGGCGAACCAAGTGACGAAGGCGAACACAAATAGAACGGGCGCTACCGCGCTCTCGCGCGCTTCTTCACGGGCGAAAGCGCATGCGCATGCCAAACCCGTCTAGTATACTTTCCGAAACGGATATCATAACGTTTACGCTTTGTGTTTGTTACGGACTTTGCTTAAGACTAAGTAAATAAGACAGGTTTTCGGAAGGACACTTAGTCGGGTAATTATATCGAGCGTTGGGTGTCAAAAATCAAAAGCCTATCATACATCTTCTTTAAAAATTAATTAGTAACGGTAAGACTCACCTGTTCTGGAGGTGAACGAGGTGAAGACTCGTCGCGATGATGTCTCCTTCGCCGATGAGATGTGGGTGAACGCCGGTGATGAGATCTTTTAGATCGCTCATTTCTCCGCCTCCACGAATGCTCCGAGCTGTGAAATCAGCGATCGGTAGGCTGTAGGGTTAGTGAATAGGAACTAAAATACTAATTCATCGAAGCAGATCAAATGTTAAGGTGAAGGATGGATCGTGTCCTAGAAGCAAATTAAAAATACTAACGTAGATGAACGTTCACCGTATGCAGAATGTGGATTTAGAAGTTGGCTTAGAGTGTCGGGCGGCGGCAAGCAACAAGCCTGCAGCAGAGCCCTAACTACAGGCCAGTGCCGTCGCCCCGCATAAATGTTATCTATTTGTCCCACAAATTTTTCTGTACTTTGTATTTTTTTTATTTATTTTAGTCCTACGCTTATCCAACTGCAGCCATTATTAAAGAAAATATTAACATATTTCACAATAGTAAGCACTTTAACTAATTCACTATGTGCAACTCGCGATGTTTACGCACGTAGTAACAAAACCGTAATAGTTACGTCACTTCAGACGATGGAGTGTCGCGGGCTACGTACGCGAACTGACTGACATAAAGCGCAGAGCGGCGACTGCGCACCATATAAGAGCTAATTAATGAAGTTAATTAATTGTGTATTAATTTAAAGAAATTTTTTGAACTACGCGGGTTAACTAATAATATTTTGTCAACAATATATAAGAAAATTTAAATAGCAGCTAATAAAATTATTTATGTAACAATTGTTATACTTTTAAACATACTAAAACTCGCGTTGTCTGAGAAGCAGAGGAACTAATAATCCTTCACCATCATCTTCATTCATCACTTTATAAGTGCATCCATTGCAAAGAAAGTGTACTTGTTCTCACAAAATAGCGCAAAGGACTGCAGTAAAAAGTAGTGCAGATATTGCTAATACAATTATATATCAGCAAACCTAATTGGTTTACGTGGGCGCGAAGTAAGAAATTTACCTTTTCCTGTATTTTAAGTAATTTATTTTCGATAATATACATTTGTTTTAGTTTGTTTGTCAACAAACTTTTCTATAAAAATTGAAATTGGCATTCAAAAATCGTCATTAAAATTATTTTGACCGCCTCGTTGGTCGAGTGGTTAGCAAAACTAACTACGAATCGATGGAGCTCGGGTTCGATTCCCGACAGGGAGAAACATTTGTGTGATGAACATATATGTTTGTATTTCTGGGTTTGGGGGGTTTATTATGCATGTAACAGAATTTATATATGTATTTCTGTGTATTAGTGTCGTTGTCTAGCACCCATAACACAGGCAAATAATTTGCTTACCCTGGGGTTAGATAAATTCGTGAAATTTGTCGAACGAAATTTATTTATTATTATTATTTATTTATTTACTAGCTGGTGCCTGCAACTTCGTTTGCGTTAATTCAGAAAAATAAAGATTCACAGCTTCACCCCCGTAGGTGAT
>DWBA01000627.1:0-12633 GCA_018236825.1 Apodemia zela | reverse complement strand
CGATTAGCCGAAGATACTCGGTCCCACAATGTGATAGGTGGCTAGCCTATCGCCAACCGGGCACTTTTCCGATCCCGAGCAACATTTATTTTATCAGAAAACATGATATTCGGTTTTTCATGATATTCGGTTTTAATTAAAGCAGCAAAATACTCCATTTAGCTATTTAAAGAGGTATGTGAACAGACTTGGGAAAACCTGCAAAGATTTTAAACAATCGAAAATTTTACCACGGCTGAATTTAAACCTATAAACGTCCCCCGTAATACGGCATAAATAGGTAAGACAGTGGTACCAAATGCTTGACATTGTCGTGTTCCGGTTTTGAGGGTAAGGTAGCCGGTAGACTTATATATGTGGCTTGCCATCCCGCCACACGGATAGCAACGCATCATTAACTTTTTATACATTAGATTATAAAAACATCTAAAATAAAGAGTACTCAATCAAAATAAGGAATTTAACTTTCTTCAGTAATAACATAATATTTATTTATTAAATTTCAAGTAATATTGAACCACGCGTATTTGTAAATAGTTTGTTCAGTGAGAATTGACATGTTTGTCATCAATTTCAAGTATTTGTACGACACTGCGGTGCGTTACTGCTATAATATAATAATCTCTGTCAACACCATTAACAAGAATACCAGAGCCGTTTACTTTTTTGCTGTGCTATAAGAATTACCCATAAACACCCCTCAAATATTTTATTCCAAACCCGGACCCAGGAATACAAACATATATATTTATGCTCATAACACAAACTATTGTCCACTCTCAGGAATCAAACGTGAACTACATCGATTGCTTAGTCAGAGTCGTTAAATAATCAACCAAAGGGCAGTACAATCATATTGAAGTCGTTATCAACAAATCTATATTATTTTAATAATGCGAAAGTTTGGATGGATGGATGTTTGTTGCTCAATCACGCCAAAACCACTGAACGGATTTGGATGAAATTTTGCACACAGGTAGATGATAACCTGGAATAGCACAAAGGCTACTTTTTATCCCGAAAAAACGAGTCATTCCCGCGGGATTTACCAAAAACTTATATAATGCAGCGGGCTGCACGCTGCAGCTAGTAAATAATTTGTAATACATGCATATTATAATCCGTGCGAAACCGGGGCGTGTCGCCAGTTATACATAAATAAGTGAATAAATGGCCCCTAATTTATGATTTAAAGAAAAAATACCTTAGGGACAACAGTGTAATATATTTTTTAGTACAAATTTAAAAAAGTATATACAAATGTTGAATTTTGATAAAATTTTAATGACACATTTTTTTGTTTTTTTGTTTTTTAGCAGACGGGTCTTTGTTCTTTTAAAAATATATTTTATTATATACTAAAATATTTATTCGTTTAGAAAACAAAGTTAAAATAAAAACGAAGATTATTTTTATTTTCTACTTGATTGACTTACTATCTACATAATTTCTACTTCAGGCTCAAAGAAAACAGCTTCAGCGAATAATAAAGAAAGCTAATTGAGATCAAAGTTTATTGAACAAGGTTTACTTTAATTTTTAAAGTATTTGATTTCGTTATGAGTACCTACTTTAAATTCTTAGTAAAAATGAAATCTTTATTCAAGAATTCAAAATTGACTAATGGTCTTCAAAGGGGTCATTCATAAATTACGTCACACGTTAAGAGGAGGAGGTCAACGAAATGTGACATTGTGTGACAAGGGGCAGGAGGAGGTCAAAAGCTTTGTGACGTCACAGTTAAAATCTAAAATACTGAAACGCGAAATTTATATGCAAACCAAAAACTCAAAAATATTACTTACCTACTCAATCTTTATTATGTTTATGTCATGCCGTTCCACGTAAGCTGTTTTAATTAAATGTGAAATTGAAAAATGTTTGACGTCACACCACGAGGGAGGGAGTTGCACAAATTCACAACATGTGACAAGGACGGTGGTCAAAAACTACTAATTTTGTGTGACATAATTTACGGATGGCCACAAATGAAATTTTTAAAGTATTTATAGAGCACACCATTTTAAGCGTAAGGCTTAAATGGTATTGTAAAGAAAACACCGACATAATATTCGTTATAGACATATACAGAGCACCGGAGAAGGTAACTTAATAATCGTTTTAAACCGTCGAGTTTCTTGTGTTGATTTGTTTGTGTACGGTCGAAACAAAATATTCCCAAGACGCCGTATCAATTAATACCCGGTTCCTATATCAATAAAACGACTCGTTTTAGTTACATTTTCTACCAGGCTTAAGCTAAACCTGTTCCTATAAATGTCAAATTAACAAATGGTCCAAAGAACTTATGGGAACATTATTAGTTATTACTAAATTGGTTGTTAATCGAATGCAAATTACCTACCCGTTATACGCCCGGGTCTGGTAACACTGCCTTACTAATAATTCCCCTAATTCTGCCGCAATAAAATCAGTGCATGACATTTTCGTGTTCCGGTTTGAAGGGTAAGGTAGCCAAAAATTTTATGCATGTGGCACACACGCAACGCACCTTTGGTGTCTATAGGCGATAGCTTCTCTTTCCATCGAGAGAGCCATCTACTTGTTTGCTATTTAATTTTTTTTATCTTCAATTAAATTACCTATTTTCTACGCACCATTAACATCTTTGGTGTCTCTTTCCATCAGGAGACCCATGAGCTGCTTGTTTGCTACCTTAAGATATAATAAAAATATTACAAATAAACACATTTACAAAATAAAACTTGTAACTATTTAAAACTTGTCTAACATATTATAACTGGGCAAAAGTTTATCTTTATATTTGATATTTTAAAATCTAAATTTTTAGAATGTCTTTCTAATGCAGATTATTTAAAAATAATAAATTTCTGCACCTCCTACGCAATCTATAAATGTTTATACAAATAAATAAAATTGGAGTGTCTGTATAAATAAAATTAAAATAACAGCTTTTTACTAAATGCGTATGGATTTACACGGTACATATACTAAAATATATTTTTTTACAATTTTTGTCTGTCAGTCTGTCCGTCTGTCTGTTTGTTCCGGCTTATCTCTGAAACGGCTTCACCGATTTTGACGGGACTTTCACTGGCAGATAGCTGATGTAAAAAGGAGTAACTTAGGCTACTTTTATTTTAGAAAAAAATCACGCGAACGAAGTCGCATGCACAGCTAGTATTAACAATAACTGCTAAATTTCATACTCCACGTTTCGCGTGGGATCACGGTGAAAGTTATTTTTTTGTTTTTTGGCTCGCACGAGACATGCATTTTCTATTAACAAGGGTTTAAAAATGAAGAAAACTTTTAAGGAAAGATAATTAGATAGGTAAATGAAATTTGGAAAAGGAATAGGAGGTGAAAGAGTTACAAAGTTTTTGTAGATATTTACTAAGTTGCAAATTTTCCTAAGCCTTGATGGTCGTCTGGCAGAAATCGCTCATGAGCGATAAGACCGATTTTTTTATATCATAACATAGAAAACAAGCAGACGGCTTTCCTGGTGAAACCATCGCCTATAGACACCAAAGATGTTAATTGTGCGTTGCTATCCGTGTGGCGGTAATCCACACGCATAAGTCTACCCGATACCTTACCCTCCAAAGCGGAATACGACAAAGACAAGCATTAACGCTATTGCGACAGGAATAGGTAAGGCGGTGGTTCCAAATACCCAGGCGAGTCATAGTGGAACTCTGCCACCTAGTAATCACGATGACAGTGACACGTATAGCCAATCAGTTGACTTGCCTGGCAGAACAGCAGTTGGTCTATACTTCTAAGGAGCTCAGACCAACACGGGGTAAGAAAGTAGAGACCACTTATTTATTTATTAAGTAATTAGCTTCCTTTGAGGTTAGATCTGTTCGTGTATTTATTTATTATTATCTGATTATTTGCTATATTATAAAAATCTATATAAAAATACATCTTTATCTAAAATAAGTAGAACTAGGTAACATTAAAATGGAAGCTACGTAAAGGCACCCATAGGAGAACTTTTATGCAAGCAAATATAACTTGGAACGGATCTTGGTGTGGGCTAAGCTGTATAGATACGTAGGCGTAAAATATATTGCAAAAATATGCTATTGTCGGAACTATGAGTCATAATATCTAGACTAGAAAGGTCGAATAAAACGTAGGGTGACCATTAACATAAGATGACTTGAAATCTGTAATAGCATAATTTTACTTCTATTTTAAAAATGATTTGAATTATGAAGATGATGATGAATGTTGAAGATAGAAAAAATTTGCTATTGTCAGAACTATGAGTCATAATATTTAATCTAGAAAGGTCGAATAAAACGTAGGGTGACCATTAACATAAGGTGATTTGAAATTTGTAATAGTATAATTTAACTTCTATTTTAAAAATGATTTGAATTATGAAGAAGATGATGATGAATGTTGAAGACAGAAAAAAATTGCTATTGTCAGAACTATGAGTCATAATATTTTATCTAGAAAGGTCGAATAAAACGTAGGGTGACCATTAACATAAGGTGACTTGAAATTTGTAATAGCATAATTTTACTTCTATTTTAAAAAATGATTTGAATTATGAAGAAGATGATGATGAATGTTGAATATAGAAAAAATTTGCTATTGTCGGAACTATGAGTCATAATATTTAATCTAGAAAGGTCGAATAAAACGTAGGGTGACCATTAACATAAGGTGACTTGAAATTTGTAATAGCATAATAATAGCTTCTATTTTAAAAAAATATAAGAATTATGAAGAAGATGATGATGAATGTTGAAGATAGAAAAAAATTGCTATTGTCAGAACTATGAGTCATAATATCTAGACTAGAAAGGTCGAATAAAACGTAGGGTGACCATTAACATAAGGTAATTTGAAATTTGTAATAGCATAATTTTACTTCTATTTTAAAAAATTATTTGAATTATGAAGAAGATGATGATGAATGTTGAAGACAGAAAAAATTTGCTATTGTCAGAACTATGAGTCATAATATTTAATCTAGAAAGATCGAATAAAACGTAGGGTGACCATTAATATAAGATGACTTGAAATTTTTAATAGCTGAATCAGAATGTAATAAAAGCGTCTTGACAATTATAACTTCTTTATTACATTTGACCGCCCCATTAGTCGAGTGGTTAGCGAACCTGACTGCGCATCAATGGGGCCCGGGTTCCATTCCCGGCAGGGACAAACATTTGTGTGATTGTGAGATGTTTGTATTTCTTGGTTTGGGTGTTTATTATGTATATAACAGTATTTACATATGTATTTCTATGTATTAGTATTATTGACTAACACCCATAATACAAGCAAATATTTTTTTTACTTTAAGATTAGATCAATACGTGTAATTTGTCCAGTGATACCTATTTATTTATTTATTGTTAAAAATAAACAATATTAATGACGTTAAATGCGGCAATGGAGATCATCATCGCTTTTATTTGAACACACACATACACATACACACACACACACACACACACACACACACACACACAACTCTCACACACACTCTCACTATAACGCTTACATCTCATCACATTAATCTTTCCTTCATATATTTTTGCTTATACCTTTAAATTTAATATTTAGTAAAAACTTATATTTGTGTATCCTATGGAGTGGGGCGTTGGTGGCTGCGACTCAGTAATTTTACTTTTGCAGCTATCATCGTTCAATATTGTAATAATTTGATGTATTTTTTGTGGCAAATTAATAAAATGAAAAAAAAAAAAAATTATAAATTTCATAGAAGAATTGATTATTATTGATTATTAGTGTCGCCTCTGTGGTCTAGTGGTCCGGTGTCGGAGTTGACCACACGAGATCACGGGTTCGATTCCCAGGTCGGGCAATTGAAAAATCTGTTTTTTCAGTTTTCTGATAAAATCAACATTGTCCGGGATTGGAAAAGTGCCCGGTTGGCGATAGGCTAACCACCTATTACATAATGTGACCGAGTATCTTCGGCTAATCTTGGGTGCACTGGTTGTACCTCTGCCTACCTCTTCGGGGATATAGGCGTGAAGAAAGGAGCTATATTCTAAACAATAACAAATGAGCGTGTTTATTATGTCATTTTGATAGTTAATTTAATTTTTTTTAAAACATTCTAAAATCACACCAAAACATTCGAATACCAGGTAAAATAGGAGACTATAACAAAAAGGGTTATTAAATCTACCTTAAGTACCTTAATAACTCCAAAACCATTAATTTTACTAACATTAACTAAGTGGCATTTAGCTCATATAGTCAACTCAGTGTTACGATCATTAGATGGCATCGGGTCCATAGGGGATGTAGGCTGAGAGTCCTTCGTAGAATGACAAAAATAGGAGTTTTTGCATTGCTATTTAGCATAACTCTCGACTCACAAGTAATAGTCCGGTGATTCTTTCGTGGACCTATAAATATTATTTGGAATCCATATAAATGACGTTATAAGTAACTGTGAAAATAGAAATAAAAATTAAGTTGTCAGCCTATTCCCATACAAGAGCCAGCAAAAAATACAAATGAAGTCAAAGTCAAAAAGAAGGGGCTATGAACTACGTACAGATATCCCATGGTCTGGTATTGAAGGAGTGAGTTGGTTTTAGGAGCGGCTTAAAGCGGCTATATTTCAATTTTGTCGGACTAGAAAATCATACTCACTTTTTTGTAGGAATTATCGTTTGCTTTTATTGTCCTACGTTTATTAATAACAACTTTAGGGTGTTGGACCAAGAAAAGTTTCCACTCTACGTGTAGGACAAAATTACCCTTGAATTATTATAATAATTACCAAGCTATTGTGAAAAAATTAGGTTGGTGAAAATATATTGAAACAGAAGGTAATAAAAACGTCTTGACAATTATAACTTCTTCATTACATTTAGATTCGAGTTCACCAATTCGAAGGTAACCATAGATTACCTACCTAACCGCTGATTTAACACTGAACGACAGTTTAAACGCTTAACGTTTTTCTTCATGTTCACCAACAAATTGAAGACGTCGGTTAGCCAAACAAGCGTTTTTAATCCTCGAGTCGGAAACTTCAGATGGAATTATACTGCTATGTAAGTCGAATGTCACTATCTCAGAAAGAATTGCGTTAGAAATCACGCGTGATCACGCGTTACATAAATAGTTGCGTATTAGTAGGTATTATACCTCAAAATTGTGTATTTCATCATAGATTCAATATGTTAGCATAAATACGTTATTTTGTAATTAGTCATGTTACAAATTTGAAAATAGTTTTTTCAGTTCTATGTTTAATGGCCGCTGGTTACATTGGGCTAAGGCTTGGTCCAACCTTGGGGGTTTTTATTACACTTTGTCGTACTGATAATTCTGCATTGGCGCTTTGATTAGGATGGTAGTGAAATCTTTTTTTGTTTGTTTTTTTTTTAGTTTCATTCTAGTTAATTTGCTGCTACTGAATACCTCTCAAAATGAGCTCGCATGCTCTTTTATATACTTTACTCTACCACTACATTATATATACTTAACAATAGCGATCGGATATGACGTCATCAATCAGTGTCACAGATTACACAGCTGTTAGCTTGAATAAGCCGATAAGCCGAGCTTCGCTGTTTAATTCAATATGCTTGAATTCGCTTGGCTGTGCTGGCCTGACTGGCATTGGTGGCTTAGCTTGGCTTGGTTTGGCTTGGCTAGCCTGGCTGCAGTCGATCGGGCGTTTCATATGTTTAACATGTGTATCTGCGTATTTGTATATTTTTTTATATCATAAGATAGCAAACAAGCAGATGGGTCTCGTGATTGAAATAGTCGACCATCGCCTATATAGACCATAGATGTTAATTGTGCGTTTCTATCTTGTGGCGAGGTCTTAATGCCACATGCATAAGTTTACCGGCTACCTCACCCTTCAAAACGGAACACGACAGTGACAAGCACTGACGCTATTGCGGCAAGAATAGGTATGGCGGTGGTACCAAACCCGGGCGAGAATGCTGAACTTACCACCTAGTAGCCACGATGGTAGTGACTCACATAGCCAATTAGTCGCCTTTTACTATGACATGAAATAACTAAAATTAAAAATACAAAAGAATCAATGAGAAAAAAAACAAATGGATATTTTCTCCTTTTTATTATTAAATCTAATCAATTTTCTTACAAATAGTTAAACAAAACTGACATCATTATAATTGCTTTGCTCTTAAAAACTTACTTATATCTATAAAGTAAATATCCTATATCTATACATTGCGTCAACATTTAAAAAATCCACCCTCACTACTCTGTGTGATTTGTCTAGAAATCCATAACAGTGCGATTTTAGAGACACTTTTTGCGCCGCATTACACATCTGTTTAAAAATTTACTGGTGGAGGTATTACGATACAACTTATGGACCTTCAAGAAAAGAGCTTTAACTTATTAAAGTAAGAGCCCTCGTTAGACAGACCTTCGTCATTTTAATAAACCTGAAAGTTTCCCAGCGCATAGTCCCCAACCCAGGTAAGAACGATCAGGGATTATGAAATTTAGACGATGCAGATGGTTACTTTGGCAGCTAACAGGTAACCAAAGTGTGTAGGTACCTCAATTTCGTTAAAGTATTAAGGTCAGTTTTTTGGTATTTTCTTCGGTACGGTATTAGAAATGTCGTCACTCATTGCCGGACACTTAGTATGACCCCCTGCCAGACACCCCTAAAGTTTTGAGCTTTCATTGCAAATACTGCCTAAACTTTACGAGATAGATCAAAATAATGTACTTAATCGAATCGTCCGAAACTGACGACGCGGACAAGTGTGCGAGGTTTCATACGATTTCATACCTAGAATTCTAAAATTCGTTTCATTTGATTCGTTCGACGCGTTCGGCTCGGATAAATGTGCGTTCACCTTTAAGATACCTAGCTACTCTATAATAAGTTAATACATTAGTATTCATTAAAATCTCAGTCTAATCAAAGTTAAAACTCTCAAAGCTACTATAAAGCTGAGGTAAAGATAGAAGGTGAAATTATTTTTAGCAATGTTCTCATTAAACCAGTAAACATTGTATATTGAAAATGATAACCTTTGGCACATTTCAGTCAAAATATCGATCAGTGATCACTTGACATTAATATTGTGCACACACAATTAAAGTGTTCATTATTTAAAATTGTTGGTGTTAATTAAACTCATTTAAAGATATTGCTGTTCGTTCCGAAGGATTTTCAATCATCTCTTTTCTAGTCAAATATTTTTAAAGCTACATTTAAATAAATATGGCATCGTACAAAAATGGTCATAGTAAAAAAGATACAATAGTAACTAGGAGGGCCAATAGTGCAATAGCTAAAAAAGCTGAAGCTTATTTACAAGCTGTGGAGAAAAGCAATGGAAACTCAGGTTCATAGTATATTAAATTATATATTTTGTAACATAGCAATAATTTCAGTAAAAAAAGAGCATCTTCATATCCATATCCCCGAAGAGGTGGGCAGAGGTACAACCAGTGCACCCACGATTAGCCGAAGATACTCGGTCCCACAATGTGACCGATGTCCCACTATAATTGCCAACCGGACACTTTTCCAATCCCGGGCAACATTGCTTTTATCAGAAAACTGAAAAAACACATTTTTTAATTGCTTGATCCGGGAATCGAACCCGGGATCTCGTGTGGTCAACTCCGACACCGGGCCACTAGACCACAGATGTCGACGAATTTTTAGAGATGCCATGAATAATGATTTTGCCGAATACCGATTATCCAGCCAGACACTTGGCCGAATATGCGGCGGTATGTTTGATTCATTAACGAGTTAATCGTGTCACGACACTTATTAAGAATTTGTTTATGACAGATTGAGCAACTAATGTTTTTGCTTTATTGTATTGCTAAAATATTGTCTATGTGATTGTCCATAGAATAATCCGTATCAAGAAATACTAAAAAAAGGTTTTTATTAATTACAACTTACTTCTGTATATTTTTCTAGGTATTTCTTGGTAAAGTATATTAATTTTTCTGAGTATTATGTGCGACTTTTTTTCAAAAATACGACTGAAAAGTTCGAATTATTCGGCCGAGTACCGTATACCAAAGTGGCCAATTAGGCCGAATACTGAATAGTAACCGAATATTCGTGGCATCTCTAGTAATTTCTGGTGTCTTAACACCGCTTTGCGTTGATTGAATACGTAATACTAATGATTTCGATTATCGCAAGCAACAAGCAATAGTTTTAAAGGTGGGTGAAATAGGAAATAGGGGGGCAGGGGGCGAGACGGTTGGTCGCTAGTCGAAAAACTGATGTATTGTAGTGGACTGGAATATTCTGTTTATATTGTGAATGACTTATTTATATGGGTAGCTTTCTTCAATAACGAACGTTAAATGATATTAAAAACTTAATGAAGAATAATTTTGACACAATTGAATTTGCATAAAGTAGACTAATGGATCACAAATCAAAGAAGAAATTCACATGTTGAACCACTGACATGTAGCTCAGTTGGTCACAGCGTGGACCACGGTTTGGTTCGCTTCCAAACCAAATCTGTCCGTCTGTAGAGTAGTCCTCGAACATATTTATTATTAATTGAGTCCGCCTCGGTCCGCTAGTTTGCACATCGGATTTGGTTTGCTCCGTACCAAATCCGGACGTGTGGAAGGTTGGGCTGAATAAACTAAGATCAGTTGTAATCAAAGAGTAAGGGAATATTGTATGTTGTAATTGGAACGCCAAGAAGGACGGCTGCGCGTGCGCTCATTTTACATCATGAAGAAAATTGCTACCGAATGCGATGTATTAATTGAAGTTCTTAATTATTATTATAAAAAACTTTTTTTTAATTATTTTCTTGGTCCTTGAAATAGGATATTTGATTACTTCAGATACTGAATCAAACACAGGGAGATTCCAGTGCTATAGGGAAATTCTCTTCCTGATGCAACATACTTTAACGTAACCTTCTGCAATAGGGTCAATGCTTTTTACTGTCACGTTTCGGTTATGAGGGTAAGGTAGCCGGTATACTTATGCACGTGACATTGCCATCCCGCCACGCGGATAATAAAGCACCATTAACATCTTTGGTGTCTATAAGCGATGGTTTCTCTTTTTATCAAGAGAGCCATCTGCGAGCCACTAATATTATATAGTATAGTAATGACCACTAATATTATAACGCCATTATGACGTAAGCAGTTGTCGCGTTGTAGGTAGTTCGCGCATACTGCTAGCACGAACCTTCGCCGTAGCCCGATATGTGAGGCCACGCCACTAGGGCAGGATAATAATTATATTTCGGTGCTTAATTTCGTCATAGTATTATATAGGTACATACTTAGTTATTTAAAAAAAGGACAAGTTTCGTCTCGTTTACTGAGGCATTGAACGCTCACTTTATTTTTTACTTATAAAAATAGGAGTAAAAGATAAGAACATCGTGTACGACCACGTCTAATTGCAATGGCCGGGTTGCTGGAGTCGCGACCCGGTGATTATTAAGAAACGAATCGCACGACACTGGTGCATGCGTCGAAAAATGTTCGATATATCGACTTATTTCGATATAATATACCTACCTACTAATTTCAGTTTACTTCAAAGATTAAGGTCATTGAATGTGGGAATGCGCACGAGATATCTAGTAGTAAACTGCCTGCTTTATGCAGATGACGCTTTTTGTAAGAATATGGACTTACAATTGAATGGGAAGGAAACTAGAATATTTAAAAGGGAAATAACTCAACGGATGTAAGAGTGGTGGTTTAATGACGTAGTGTTGGAACCAGTGGATGGGTTTTTATGTCTTGGATGTGCTTATAGCAGGGATGGAAGGTACACCGCTGAACCGGTTTAATTTAAAATATTTATTATAACTAAACATTGAATAGAATAAATGTTTTAAATTAAATAATAAAAGTTTTAACGGTTGCGTTACTAGAGATTGTATTTTTGTCAGAGCCGAACATGAGAATTAAAAATTGTAATTGTTAACGCAAGATTAAGATGCCAGGATGACGGCTTAATTTCGAGCCGAAACGTCGCAGAAATAATCATGTATTAATACTAATTTCACTTTAAATTTTAGCAATTAAACTAAATAAAAATCCTCTACAAAAATTTACAAAATAAAACACAGATTTTCGACAACAGTTATGTTCGTTTTTCCGGTAGGTTAATATTTTTTTATGCTTTGCCAAAATGCGATTCCCAAATTCGTCAAAAACAAGTAAAGTAAAGTAAGTTTTAAGTGTTGAATATATCGTCAAAAACAATTTTAATCTACGTTTATTTATAAAACCGTAAAATTTTCCTGTAGTTCAATAACAAAACGTATTCACATGTTTATGTATACTTGTATCATTTTATTACACAATAACAATAACCGTTATTTTATGCGAGGCGATAAGATATAAATAAAAATAAGATGTTAAATGCAATAAAATAATGCAGAAAGACGCGTAGGGTTGTTATTAATGTTTTATTTTGCAATAATATTGTTATAAAAATATTTTACTAATCGTTATCTTGCTGTTAGGCACCATTCATCAGCTTCACTTGCTGCAGTAGGTACCTAAATCTAAACTATTATTTTATTTGACCGCCCCGTTGGTCGAGTGGTTAGCGGACCTGACTGCGCATCAATGGGGCCCGGGTTCGATTCCCGGCAGGGA
>DWBA01000626.1:0-12633 GCA_018236825.1 Apodemia zela | reverse complement strand
AGTTGGTCGAGATTAAAGTCGAATTCAAAGCATGTAGCAAAAAGTGTCGTGACAACTTTTTCGTAAGAATTTTTTTCGCCTAGCCCCCTTTCACAACGCGCGATAAGGAACTTCGTTCCAATATGAAAGACTACAAATACGAATTAGGCAGAACAAAATGTCCATGTCTATGTTGGAAATGTGTAGATTGGAAACACGATATCTTGAGAAAAACCATTATTTCACCCAGTTTTTTAAAGATTTATTGTCTATTTCTATCACTATTTTAAATGGCTATCTAACTCTGTATCGTTTAATCCAAGTGGTGAACATATTTATTATAAATTATTTTTACTGCCGGACGGGAAAATTTTTGAGCTTATTTTAATCATTTTCTCGTTTATGTTACACTTAATTAATTTTTGAAAATGTCAGAATAAATCTTGATTAAATTATCTGTACATTGGTATCTAAATTAAATAGATTCTGTGAACAAGAGTACAATTGAAATAATGGCAGAAAGACGCGTAAAAATTTTTCAATCGTAGAGTACTCTATTGGTTCGCATAATGAGTCGTGCAATAATTTTAACTTGAGACTTCTTCAAATCAATTTTTGTTGCGTAATAACTTCCATGTTGTGAAATAACCGCCATGTTGACGAATTAAGATTGTCAGGTTTAAGAAGGTTTAACATTATGTATTCGGTTAGAGAACTCATAAATGTGCAAGAAACATATTGAAAATAGTGCAGCACGGTTTGTTTGTGCAGTGTTAACCAGTGGAAGTATTGACTCTTGAGTGATTTATCACAACAGTGTAAACATCTACATTAACAAAATATTTTATTAGTGCTTAAGGAAATATTGTTTATTTTATATCTTGATCTTGAATAGAAATGTCATGTAGAGCTCTGACCACGTAAGGGTTGTTCTAACTTTGGGCGTGTTATTAGTAATGTAACGAACTAAGGTATTAGTAATTTAAGTTAGTTACTCAGAATTCTAAACAGTTATTGGCCGGGATACTTTAGAGTAAGTCAAGGCGCCGTTGTACAATTTTGACACTTCCATAAGTTTTGACTACGGTCTTATACACAAGTTTTTACGCTTTTCAAATTTTTCAAATTACAACCACGAGTGGTATGACGGTAGATAGGTGTGCTGTGCTATGAATAGAGATTAGCATTCTGTATCTTTTACTATCATTCGTAACGCATGCATAGTAAGCCTAACCCTTATGTCTTTGACGCGAAAGAAAAGTTATGACATAACCATACTATTCTTTCATCACTGAAATTGGCCTTTGTTGAAAGACCTGTGTAAAAGACCGTGGTTTTGACACTTTTAAGTAGCAAAAGATAGGAAGTGTGTTCAGGTCGAAACCAGCGGGATTCGACGCTTAGATAAAAATTCATTTACTCTATCTATCCTAGATTACTAAGAGCTTAGTTCAGCCGAACACGCCTATTATTAGGGCATTTAGTTAAATATGTATTAATAAATGCCAATAACTCTTTTTATACTAGCTTTCTGATGTAGAAATCAGATATAATCTATCATATTTTAGTAGAGAGAGACCTTTTACTAAATTTTGGCCAATTATATTTTAATAATTAACAGCACAACAGTTCGTTTAGCAAAAAAATACGAGGTATTTGCTGAGACGCCCCTCTTCCCTATATAAGATTTGGGTTAACGCCTCTTCCTTCCCTAATCTCCTCCCGTAATCTCCCGTAATTTAACGCACCACGATTTTTGGTATACGTTTTTCTTTGCCTGTTACGTAAAGGATATGGCATGAAAATATGGGTACATACATGTATATCTTCGTACCAAGTTCCATACCAAACATCATGTAAATGTAATGCATACCTGTAATTCATGTAGATTTATTTAGTTCACTAGGTGGCGTTGACCTTTATTTGGGAGAGTATTATTTATTTGGGAGAGAATACTTTATTTTCTCACAATTAATTTTGCATAGTCTATCCGCACTAATATTATAAAGAGGTAAGATTTGATTATTTGCAATGGATAAACACAAAATTATCATAGCGATAATAAAATTCCTTTTTTATTAAACCTTGACCGAAAGTTCATGTTTCGACCCTACTTTCAGGGCCGAAAGTGCTACATTTTCTCGCAATCTCCTGATTAGTGCGCATGATTTTAATTTTTTTCACATGCGTACTTGCATGATTTTGTAATGAAATGTCAATAGCTCTATAAAATGTTAAATGTAAATCGTTTTTAAATTTCTTTTAGTTCAACCCGTAAAGCAAACAAAACGGTAAAAATACCCGAATGAGCAATATAAAGTAATAATTTTAGGCCACGGAAACGAAGTCGTGAGTGACAACTAGTAGTCTATACATTAGTTTAATCTATAATAATATAAGTACAAAATAAAATCTTGCGCATAGCAACCGGCGCGCCATGGTTTATGCGCAATGTAGATATCCACCAGGACCTAGAGCTCCCAACCATCATGCAATACATGAAGGAACTACAATTATACGTTATTTTGAAAAAAATAACACATCACCCTAATCTATAATAAACCTGGGTAAGGCTGCCGTGGTCTACGAGCCCGACGCGGCAGCCTTACCCAGGTTCAGGAGGCTCCGCCCCGTAATCTCATATCCCGATGATCCCGATACATACCTACCTACACACACACACACAACACGACACCGTCGTCGCCGGGCTCTACGACGGAGACTTCTTTATCGATAGCAATGCCACGACTCCACTCTCCACAATTAGTCCGGACGCAGCACTAAGCCGAGATCCGGTCCCGGCTCTCGAAGCAGAGAGACTCGTCGCGGGCATTAGTAGGCCCAATTATAGTTTTAACATCAATTCTGACTTAGCACTCTGCTCGCCCCAAAGTCCGGTGTCGCAGTAGAAACCCATAGGGTTAGCTGTATTAGTCCTTTCGAAAGAAAAAACTTATAAACAAGTAAAGTTTGAGTGTTTATTTCTTGTGTGTGTGTATCTCTGGAATCACTGAATTGATTTTGAAAATTTTTTCACCAGTAGCAAGCTACATTATTCCTGAATGACATAGACTATATTGTATCCCAATCTTTCCTGTGGGAATAGTGGGATCGAGACATATGCGGTTTATACCGCGAAACACGGCTAGTATAATTCTAAAACTATCAAACCAATAACATAACCTTTTCTATTCTTGATCTTGTCTTTTGTATAAAGTTTTAAGATATAAGTTATACCTATATGTACAAACCAATAGAAATATAGATCTATTATATGCTTCAAAAAGCTAATATCTGCTTGTGGTGGTATTAAATAACAATTTGTCAACAAATAGTTTTATTAACTTCCCGCTACGTTAGTAGTAAGAAGAAGTTACCGATTTGGCCCCGATTTTCGAAAATCACGTCTTCAAATTATTGGAATCGTTTGATTAACTTGCGAATTTTTAGTAACGATTCCTTCTAAAAGAACCTAAAGAGAAGTCAGCGCTTTACTCACAGTCACTATCGTGTCACGATTTGGAGGGTAAGGTAGCCGGTAAAGTTATGCATGTGGCATTAAGACCACGCCAAAAAATAACGCAACATCTGGTTTTGCGAGAGTTCCGCAACGTCTTATAACGGGTATTCCGTACCACCGCTCTACCTATTCCTGCAGCAATAGCGTCAATGCTTATAATTGTCGTTTTCCAGTTTAGAGGGTAAGGTAGTTGGTAGACTTATGCTTGTGACATTGCTTTTCGCGCCGATACATGGAGAGGTGCGCGGACGCGAGCCAACTTATCTCGCGGACGCGACGGCGGGGCGGTGCGGCGATAGAAGGCAAAGGAGAGTACGAACAATTGGCTCTAAAAACGCAAGACGGCAATAATTAGCTACACGTCCGCCCATACGTGCAGTTTTCTCGTATCGTAATTTGTGTCAAATATAGTACCGAATTAAAGTATAATACAGTCCACTGGTATCTTTTAATACCTCACACGAACAGCTATATAGGTACACATATATACAGCTATATATATAGCACGGATAGCGACGCACCAGTAACATCTATGTCTTTAGACGATGGTCTCTCAATCAGGAGAACCATTTGCTTGTTTGCTAACTTATGATATAAAAAAGGTGCAATAGGAATTTATTTCTTGTAATACAAGAGTTGATATCAATCCTTGCAACTCTTCCGGTGACGGAAGTCTGCAGAAACATCATTCTCATTGTTCAAGTTCCATTCTCGCAAATCCTGGTGGGGGTGTTGGGAAATGGTTCCGGGACTGCCTACTGCCAATGGTTCCATTATTACTGCGTAAATACGCAGCAGTTCTTGGGTTATTTCTATGAAAGTTTTAGACACCCCTATGGGTATTTCCAAGTCTATGCCACCCTTGGCGTGCTAGTGCCAGCGGATGCGGTCTGAATATCCCCATTGATGCAAGATGTACCTATAGAGTAATGGTAAGTCACAGCTTGCCAGTGGGATGCCCGGCCCTATAGGATGTTCTGGAGAAAGTTTGTACTTTGCCCTCCACCATCACTTGAAACTTGCATGTAATGACTTGCATGAATGACGACGTAATGACCTGCGGGGATATCACGTAACTCACAATGCGCAATTATCGTGTTTGGTTTTCGCAAGAAACATTACAGCCTCGTATATTAATTGCAGTCATTGCCGCTTGTTTATTTTTGGCGCTATGAGGATGTCACACAAAGTGTATCCAGCGACTGGCAATCAATTTGGGCGCAATTTTCAATCATCGCTAATCGTTAGCGGATTGCAAATTTTAGGTGAGGACTTGTTAGTTACATTAAATTAGGATTTATAAATAGTGTAACTATTTGGAATAAAAATGTCCAACTAGTTACATTTAATGTAACTACAAAGTAACTAGATGGAACAGAACGATACGTCTGCCGAACTCTTTTTCTTGGTATGTTGATTTTCGTGAGTTTGTAGGTACAACAGGCCAGGTCAGGCCACACGCGGGTATAATGCCCTCCCCATACCTAGCAAAAGGGCGACGGCACCTTCCCTTTTATTTATGGCAGCGGTTATATCACTCTAGACAGTTGCAGATTTGTGCTATGTTCGGCTCTGAATCCAAACTGTTCTTCTATCGGAGTAAACTTTGGATTGATTTTCCAGGCCTTCGGAAAGTGCCCTGTCCTCATAACGCACCATCGCTTGCCCGCACACTTGCCGGCGTCGAATCGTCCGAAGCTTACGACGCGGGCAAGTGTGCGAGGTTTCATAAGATTTCATAAATAGAATTCTAAAATTCGTTTCGTTCGATTCCTCAGACGCGTTCGGCTCGGATAAATGTGCGATCACCTTAAGGCGGCGGCAGAAGTGGTTTGTTTTATATTGGGCACAACCACCACCGGACACATACAATTGACACTGTCGTGTAGTATCAGTATGGTTTAAATTACTTCGAATATAAATGACTATAAAAAAGAAGTATTTTCATAGTCATTTATATTTGAAGTAACAAACGCCGAACGTCAACGATAATTAATTAGGTTTAATTATGTTGTCCTTGAATTGCTATTGTTAGTCTGGTTTGTAATCGCAATTCTTACATTATAAATTACAATTAGTATGGACTATTTTTAATTCCCAGCGCAAAAAGGATGTATTATAAGTTTAACGTGTCTGTCTGAGTGTATGTGGCATCATAGCTCCCAAACGGATGAACCGCAAATGAGGCGATGGGGATTATCGCCCGTTTCGATGGCATATAAACTTTGTCCAGTATTATTGATGTAGGTACCTATAAACAATTATTTGACCAATATATCAATATTTAAAAAGATGTCCACATTCACACTATATCTAATACCTTTAAACGAGCAATTCTTGTATATATATAAGTATATAAATACTCGTATCAACGATCTCAGACACGGCTCCAACGATTTTCTTGAAATTTTGTATTAAGGGGGTTTCGGGAGCGATAAATCGATCTAGCTATGTTTTATTTTCAGAAAATGTCGTTAACCAACTAAAAAAAAAAAAACAACGAGCGAAGCTCGGTCATCTAGGTACTAAGTAGTTAAATTGGGTTTGTTTGCAAAAGCGGAACATTTTTTCCACTTGCTGGGGACAGCGGGACAATCCCGCCCAAATCGGGACGTATGGTCACGTTAGATATACTCGTACATACATGAATCTTCTTCAATATCTCTAAATTTTTGAAGAGTTATCAGTCTCTATGCAGCGTCTACCTGAACTTAGATATAGCTCTTCGGATCACGCTTTGCATTCTGAGCACGAATTGTTCTGGAGAAAGGAGCTTTCCTTGTTTAAATCGAGTAAATAATTATCAGAGGTCTTCTGTGTCGAAGAAAAACTAGAAAGAGTTTAGTTTTTTTATTCTTCCATTTAAAGAGGCAAAGATTGTATAATGTTTGAACTATGAGAACAGTAGTTATGATTTAACATTTTATAAATCTATCTATAATACATATAAAAATGAATCGCTGAATGTGTTGCTAAGCGCATATCTCGTGAGCAGCTGAACCGATTTCGCTAATTCTTTTTTTATAATATTCCTTGAAGTACGAGGATCAAATTTGTATTTCAATCAATCAATCAAATTTGTTTATTTCTCTCACAATCTACAATAAATTTTGTTATAATAGTATAATAGACTGAAACAAAGAATTGTGAGAGACTGGTGTCGGTACTAGTGTGAGGTGCGTACAAGGTTCGAAATGAAACCGATGACTTCTCGAATAATACTGTCATATATTGTTATAATATTCTTTATAAATACAGTTACACAAGTACATACTAAGGCTACACGTGTATAGAAAATAGGTCAATTTAACTTACAATATATCATACCACTACATCACCCCTCTTAAAGAAAAAAATGTTAAATGAAAGTTTACACATTTTTTTTTACAAAGCTTCATGGTACAACTTTGTGCGATTTTTATGAACAATATCTATTTTACCTTTATCATTTATTATTCTTACATTTGGTGATTCATCTCTTACAACTTTAAATGGACCAATATATATATTATCCAATTTGTTATTACATGATTCATTTTTTACTAAAATTAGATCATTTTCCTTATATTTTATAGGGTTTACCCTTTTATCATAACTAGTTTTTCTACTTATTTTACTTTTTATTAAATTATTTCTTGCTTCTCTCTGGGAAAGCTGCAATCGATACCTTAATTCACATGGATAATCGTCATAATTATAAAGAGGTTCTAAGTTATTTACTAGGTTACTGGGTAGAGAACACTTCTTACCAAATACCAACTCGTACGGTGTAAATTTAGTCTCCGTGTGCACTGTTGTATTGTAAGCAAAACACCAAAATGAAAGCCACTTACTCCACATTTCAGGATGGTTCTCAGTTTGTATGCGTAAGAACGCATTCAGGTGTTTATGTGTTACCTCCAATGCTCCGATAGACTGGTGGTGGTATGCTGTTGAATTGAGTTGTTTTATATTTAATAATTTACATACCTTTTGGAAAACTTCCGAAAGAAACTCCTTTCCTCTATCTGTTGCTATTTCTCTAGGTACACCGTATCTAAGAATAAAATTATTTACAAAACTACTTGCTACTTCCTCAGACTTTTTGGAAGTCAAAGGATAAGCCTCAACATATTTTGTTAGTTCGCATTGCAATGTTAAGATATAAGAATTATTATTATCGTCTACGTCTAATGGACCAACCAAGTCTAAATAAATCTTTTCAAAAGCAGTATTTGCTGTACTGGTTATAACCATAGGTTCTTTTGTTGGTAACGAGTGTTTTTGTTTTTGGCATTTATCACAACGCTTGACAAATTCTCTTACATCATTTTCAATACCGGGCCAATAATAATATTTCTTAATATTGTTCGACATCCGTCTAATACCAGCATGGCCACTACTAGGTAAAAGATGGAAATCATTTATGATAACACGTCTGTCATCTTTATTGTCGATCCTTTTTATATTATTTAAAATACAAATTCGCGGTCCGGACCTATTTTTATGCTTCTTTAATTCTTCTAATAATTTCTTTATAAATTCTTCATTATTTTTATCTTTCATAATTAAAATCTCTGTTATTTTTAAACAATTACTAAAACTATCTAATTCTCTCACAAATTCGTCTCGCGTCATTTGTGATTGAGAGTTTAGAAATTTAACGTAAATTATTCTTTTCTCTTTTACATAACAAAATACTTCATTTTCCTTAGTAATCTCTTTACTTTTCCTTAACTTTTGTAATTCTTTTTCATTTAAGAATTTTAATTCAACTGATTCCTTCGGTTTGATATGAGTATTCACGATTTTTGGTTGCGCAGGCCTCAAATCAGTGTCTACCATTTCAAACGAAGTCTTCACATTATTCAATTTTTTAGTCTGTGCCCTTGTCATTACATTCACTACATTATTATGCATTTGTTTTAAATCTTCTACTGTGATTCTAGACAAAGCGTCTGCAGCCACATTGTCAGAACCCCTAATATATTGAACTTCAAAATTGTATTCTTCTAATGCTATCCTAAATTTCATTAATCTACTAGATGGATCTTTCATATTAAATAAGTATATAAGAGGCTTGTGATCAGTTATGATCCTAAAAGGTCGGCCATACAAATATGGTCGAAAATACTTTACAGCCCAGACTATCGCAAGTAATTCCTTCTCAATTACTGGATAGTTCTTTTCTCCTTTATTTAAAGTCCTACTAGCATATGCTATAGGTCGACCATTGCCATTTGACAAAATTGCGCCAATAGCGAAATTTGAAGCATCAGTTTGGACAATGAATCGATTCTCGGGTGAGAAATCTGGATATTGTAGAATTCGCGGAGATATTAAACATTGTTTTAAATTATCGAATGCATTTTGACAATCATTACTCCATTCAAATGCTATATTTTTCCTACATAACTTGTTTAAAGGATATGCAATTTCTGCAAAGTTAGGTATGAATTTACGATAGTAGTTTGTAAAAGCTACGAATCGTTTTACATCATCCGAATTTTTGGGACACGGGTAGTTTTTCACAACATTAATTTTTTCAGGGTCAGGTGAGATACCGTCTTTAGATATAATATGACCTAAATATAAAATTTCCTTTCTAAGAAAATCACACTTTGATGGATTTAATTTTAAATTTACTGATCGGAGTCTTTCAAATACGTCCTGTAGGTTTTTATTGTGGGATTCTAGATTTCTTCCGAATACTATTAAATCGTCAAGATATATCAGACATTTCTCATAATTTAGACCTGCCATAGCTATTGTAATCATTCTAGAAAAAGAACTTGGACTTGTTTTTAAGCCCATTGGCATCCGAGTCATCTGATATTGACCTGAATAAAATGCTGTATATTTTCTACTATTTTTATCTAGGTTAATATTATAGTACCCTTGATATAAATCTAAATGAGTGAAATAAATGCTACCAGTCAATGACTCTAAAATTTCAGTAATATCCGGTAATGGAAACTTATCATCTTCTATGCAATTATTAAGTTTCCTGTAGTCAACTACTAATCGCCATTTTTTATCTGTTGTTGAACTTGATCTTTTAGGCACTAATAAAATTGGACTAGACCACTCGCTTTTACTTGGTTCTATAATACCTTCTGCTAACATTTTGTTTATTTGACTATTAATTTCAGGTTTTTGCGAATTTGGTAATCTATACTGTTTTGAAAACACTGGGTTCGTATTTTGTTTTAAATTAATAGTGTGCGTATAAACGTCTGTCGTACTTAATTTGTCACCTGGCAAATAAAATATGTCGGCATATTTAGCACAAATATTTTCAATAGTGCTTTGTTCTTCATTGTTTAAATGTTGAAGTTGTAAAAGGGAGAATAATGATTTAACGCGATTAGCATCTTTGCTTATCTTATCAAAGATACAAAGGCTGAAGTTACTTAACTGTTCAATTATTGGATTAATTTTTGTCAATGATACATTGTTTTCAGTAACGTTTAATATTTTAATAGGTATAAGTCCGTTTTTAGGCGTAGCAATAGAACTCGCTATAAAAACACCATCATTTATTTCTTCCGTTAAAACAACACAGTCTTCTCTAAAGTCTGTTTCAATAAAATGTATCGATTCACTTCTAGCAGGAATTTCAAAAACTATATCGCATGTATTAACGATGGGTAATTGACAACTTGTTATTGCTGTATGTAAAGTTACATTATTTTTATCAAAGTCCAATTGAGCTTTATATTCATTTAGAAAGTCACGACCTAAAATTCCATTTGATTTTACTGGCAAGTTATTAAAAACATAAAACTTGTGACTAATTGTCTCATCACCTAAGAGAAAAGATAAATACACGTATCCTATTGCTTGGACTTTGCCTCCTAATCCGTCTACTGTTACATTGTCTTTATGGATTGGAATATTTTGTTCGAGTACGTATCTATATTTGTAGGCTGATAAAGATGCCCCAGAATCTAAAAGAAAAGAATGTTTTTTATTGTTTTGTATTGACGAATTTAGAGAAATATAGCAGTTACTATCGCTAGCTAGAATCATATGTTCTCTGTTAGTCACGAAAAAAATTGTTAAAAGTTGTTTCTGGTTCTGTAGCATTTTCTGCAACTTGATGAATTGCATTAATGTTACGTTCCTCTCTTGTCCTTTGATAGCCTCTGTTTGAACGACTAAAGTTACCTTTTTGTTGTCTTGAGCCATTGTTGAATCGTCCACGGGACCCCTGTCCTCTTGTTGCATTCGGTGTCCTATATCCTTGTCCTCTCGCTTGTCCTCTAAATGAAGTAAAATTGTATCGGCCACCGTGTAGACCCATGTGATTATACGATCTGTTCCTATTATGGAAATAATAAGTTGGTTTTTTATACATACCCATTACTTCTCCAGACGTTGTTACTGAAGATACCTCCTCGTCTTGGGCGTCTTGTATGGCATCTTTCAAACAGTCGTATTTCCTAGCCGCTAAAATAGTACTAAGCCTACGGTTCCGCAAGCCATCAGTAAACCGCTTAATTGCAGTTTTTTCATTAATTGGTTTTAATATTGAATATGCTTGCTCATCACCATTGGCTTGAGAGACCGTAAGATTAACAAATAAATCAGTGATCTCTTTCCCATAATTTACAATTGACAAGTCGTTTTGTTTTATTCTATTTAATTTATCCGATATAGCGGTTGCACCTTTCTTACATAATAAAACATTTTGCATATCAACAATTAAATCTTTTACAGTCCCATATTTTGACTTTAACTTTAACTTTGCCTCTTGAGACAATCGGCTTTTAAGAACAAAATTAATTAAATTCTGCTTACAAGAATTTTCTTTTAATAATGAGTCATAATAAAGGATATTGTCTATTAATTGTTTTGTATTCGATTCTTCGTTGGTCATAATCGGCAAAAGGCTCAAAGCAATTTTTAAATCAAAAGAATTCATCTTTGTAACTACTGGTGAACTACTACTTTTACACAACGATATAATTTCTTCATACAACTGTATAAATTGACGACAGTAATTTTCTGTTAACAATATATCCTCATTGCTAAAATATTTTTTACTAACTTTTTCCTTAAATTGTAATAAACAATTTTCGTATCGTTGATAAATTATGTTTACTTCACTTAATTTACTTTCTAATATTCTTTCTGATCGTCTACTAGGGCCAATCTTTATTAAGTATACTTTAATCTTTTTTAAATCATCATATAAAGTTAAAAATACATCCATAACTTACCCACATAATGAATAAAAGCAATTAATATTTATTTATTACCTAATATTTATTTTTATAACCTAGCTATAGGGTTTTGGATGAGAGCTTTAATATATGTGCAAAAACATACCTCTTTTTTTTCAGTCGGTTAATAACCAAAATCCATTTTTCGATATTTACAAAAATACTGAAATAAGAAAATTTCCAAATCGGTGCAGTTATTCTCGTTTTATTTTGTTTATCCTATTAATTAAACAGATTTAAATAATTTTTGTATGTAAGTACATATTTAAATAAACACACATTGGTCCAAAGTTCAATATCTACGCAATTCGTGGTTATACGGCGGTGATAGTTTATTAATTAAGAAAAATGCGATTACACTTTTTTTTAAAAAAAAAAAAAAAACACTAACACTTGCACTTCACTTTTTATACATCGGGATTTTTCCCCTCTGGAACCCCCGGTTGCTGTTGCCGGCGAAATAGTGATCTTGTTAAAGCTGTACGGTTAATTTCCGTAGTAATCCATTTTCTATGGCATTTTTTATACTGCCTGTATATACAGTAAAGCAGTCCAAGTAGTAAAATCAGGAGGATGACCATCAAAATAATAGTTGTGGTGGATAGATGATAACGGTACTCCTCTAGGAGGGAGTTGTTGTTTCCTGCAGCCGCGTTTTGGACTATAATAGTGTCCTCTTTAGATACCGATTTTCCCATAGTTTATTGCAATGTTAAATTTATACGACTCTAATAGGTAACAATTATTAATATTCACTGACTCCATAGCGCTTAGCGATAGCTGTTAGTAACGCGGCCGACAAATATCAGATTCAGCCGTGTCAGATTCGCGGCGCCGACCACCGGGCGAGCTCCACTGGCAGAGTCGCCATGTGAGGTGCGTACAAGGTTCGAAATGAAACCGATGACTTCTCGAATAATACTGTCA
>DWBA01000625.1:0-12639 GCA_018236825.1 Apodemia zela | reverse complement strand
AGAGAGAGAGAAAGAGAGAACGAATAAGTCGAATCCTATACTCGGCCTGCCCCCTCTCCGAGCGCTACGCACTATAGTAAAAGTGTCGTGAGGATTTTTCGTGACGTTCGCCTAGCCCCCTTACCCAACTATATATTTTGCTTCTCTACAGAGATTGCAATAAAACGTATAGTGGTCATATCTTTTGATCGCATTGACTCAAAAGCTTTTTTTATATCATATATGGGACGTCTCCTGATGGAATAGTCAACCATCGCCTATAGACACCAAAGATGTTAATTGTGCGTTGCTATCTTGTGGCGAGGTCTTAATACCACACTTTTACGACATGCCTGGCAGAACGGCAGTTGGTCTATTCTTCAAAGGAGCCCGAATCAACACGGGGTAATTCATGTTAGTGGCTTATGTTTTGACAAATATTTTTCACATACTAACTCTTAATATTATATTCATTAAAATTCATAATGGTGCCATTACCAACAGTTAAAATTTATTCCTACTCTTGCCACCAAAATGATACTTGATTCCCACTATAGTATAGTGCAGCGTCGATTGGATAGTCATCATAAACATATTGATGTACAGGCAGTTGTCTCTTACCATCAGGACAGCCCCCAGCTTGTTTGCCTAAAAACCTCTTGTAAAAATAATAATTGTTGTGTTTATTTAAAAATTATGACTAGTCCCAAGTGTTGCCAGTAACTTGTCATAAGCTTCTGGGTGTCAAAGAGGACTTACAGCATTACTCTTTCTGGAATTGGTTGCATAAGTATCTTCATATGTGGCCCCATATTCGGAAGAGATATCTTATTACAATTTTTTTTATCAGTCTAAAATCGGATGTATTAATAAAAAATATATTTTTTATTTCTTTTTTAGTAACATATTTATTAATAATTATTCAGAAATATAGTAAGAATTTCCTGGCACATCTAATATAAATTACCAAAAATCAATTAGTTGAATTGTAATATCCAAAAGCAATTCAAGTTTTATTTTGGTTTCCACTAAGTCTGTATTATTTTAATTTCAGAAGCCACTCTGGTATCTGGTTAAACATTTTGGAGTTAAAATAACCCCACCACTATTTTTTTTATTTAAAAAAAAACACTTTCCATCATGTTTAAAAATTGTAAACATTACTGAACATTTCAATATTGATATTGTTTATATATCCAGGTGGTGATGCGATCTTGGTTACCAGCTGGTGAGGCTCTACTTCAGATGATAGCTATTCACTTGCCATCTCCAGTGGTGGCCCAGAAATACCGTATGGAGATGTTATATGAAGGACCTCATGATGATGAGGCTGCTCTCGGTATCAAGGTAATTTATTTTGTTTTGTTGTATCATTAAATGTTACAATGGAAGTTTGTCAAAGGCAATAATTTTTTTATTGGCCTTAAACTCTTAATGAGTTAATTTATTTTCGATAAGTTCATTATTATTTTTAAGTTAATCAAATTATTTTTTTAAAATTATGGTGATACCAAAACCATACAAAATATAATATTTCTTCCACTAACTAAACAGAACTTCTCAAACCAGAATGTGGAAAATGTTGATGATTTGTGTGCTTGCAGACCTGTGACCCAGAAGCACCATTGATGATGTACGTGAGCAAAATGGTACCAACTTCTGACAAGGGCCGTTTCTATGCTTTCGGCCGTGTGTTCTCTGGAAAGGTTGTGACTGGACAGAAGGCGCGTATCATGGGACCTAACTACCAGCCAGGCAAAAAAGAGGTGAATTTTTAATTTTCTATAAATGTTTCGTTCTTGTGAGATACGTAAGATTTTTAGTGAGTAGAAATAAAGACATTTTCTTCCATCAATAGTACATTATTGCAAAGGCCGTGAAATAGGCAATTGCAGGTTGATTATCAGTCAATTATACGAGACAGGCAATTGCCATTTCCATTGTGGCATATATAGTGCTTTTCACAAAAAAAATGCAAGGAATTTAAAAAATAACTTTACTTTTTTACTTTTGGAACTGTCAGAACTCATTTTAAGTAATCGAGACAAACTGTTTGCTTTATTGCCAATATTGTTTGTCCAGCATGTGCCGATAGGTAAAACGCATCTGTGGCTATAAAGCCATGTTAATTTGTATCAAGTAAAAAATTCAAATGAAAAAATGATCCCTTTTCATACAACATTCCCTGCTCGTGTTTTGTTCCAAATACATAAAACGCGCCGGCAATACCTTTGTTTTTGCGATTTGACACGCGCACGCACGCATTATTGTTAGTGTAGGTAATTAATTGAGGTTTTATAAAGTACTATTTATAATTTAAATATAAGACATACTTATGAAAAACAGCAATTTTTATGATATTTTCGTGTTTTTCTAAAAATACGGTATTCGGTCAATAGTGTCTTAGTATCCGGCCGAATAGTAAATATTAGCCGTATAGCCCGGATATCAGCTTCATCTCTACTATTTACCCCTTCCGCCCACCGTGCCGCGCCTTAGCGCGCACTGTCCCCGAGGCAGCGGCGCGCCGGGAGGGCGGCGGCAAGGGCGGAAGAAGAGTGACGTCACGCTCGTCCAAACGCTGCACAGGACCGCTATCCTTATGTCCCAGGACTGCACGCTACGACGAATGTGATACAATTCTTTTTTATAAAGAAGAATTACAACTTCTATCTACTATAAAAAGTGAATGATATTACAAAATTTAACAACATATTTTGAGGTAAAAATGTTATTAGGTTGATATAAATTAAAGTAGTTATTTTAATAAATTAAAAGAAGAGCATTAATAGACCTTATATGTGTATACAATTCTAATATTATTTATAAATTTTAGTTTAATACATACATACTTTTTAATGGTAGGTAGGTGTAAGTTGACCTTATGTCCTGAACCTAAAATATTGTTAAATTTTAGGACAACCTGTAAAACAGAGAAAACTCAAAACTACTAAATATGGATTGAAATTCTTTTTATTTTGTATTTTCACTCTTGGCATGCATATTGAGTTGAATTTATATGCAGAAGTGTAGCATATTATGTTCTATTTTTGTTATAGGATCTGTATGAAAAGACTATTCAACGTACAATCCTTATGATGGGTCGTTATGTAGAAGCCATCGAAGATGTGCCCTCTGGTAACATCTGTGGTCTCGTCGGAGTTGATCAATTCCTTGTCAAGACTGGTACTATCACAACTTTCAAGAATGCACACAACATGAAGGTACGAATGATTAAAATTTATATTATTAGGTACACTGTTAAAAATGAAACAATATTTTCGTTAGTATTTTAGCATTTCTTTGTAATTATATAATTAACACTCGTAGGGCATACTTTCCATATGCAACCAGATATGATGGGTAGAGACCAATGCTTTCTATATACTACAGTTAAGATGTTAGTGGTGCTGTGTAGGAAGGGGATGTATTATCAGTATCGATATGGTAGCAATAACAAGGGGTGTAATTATACTAATGGTGTAATAATAATATAATGATATTAAAATATAATAATAAATAAAATAATGATATTACACCATTAGTGGTTGAGAGATGTCACATAGCTCAACTAATGGGAGATAATACTGCAATTTTTTCACGCCAGAGTGCAGCACTAGCGAAGCGGAAACTTCCTTTTCACCAAATCCTTTTCCCCTTCAAACTCGCATCACATTCTCAAAGCAGTTTTTTTTTAAATCATACACCTTTAATAGGCTGTAGGATGTCATATTATTACATTTAAAACTATTTAGTTCTCTTTACTAGTCTGTGCTTTAAACATAGTGATTATATTATACTCATCATATTAACTACAAAGATCTATTTATGTGCAACGATTACAATGACAGCGGCTTGTTTACATTTTGTACTGATGGGGCCCTCTGCGACGAGCTTTGTGTAAAACCTCCTATTCAAATCACAATGGTAGTGACATATAAATTTCGCACGCCTTTACTTTTGGGTCAGCACCATGAGGAACGTCTGTACTTTTAATTTCTCCTGGTTTAGAAGTAAACTCAATGGGTGTGATTTACAAAATAAAATTTATGTAGTTTGATACCTACTTTGGTCTAATACTTGCCCAATTGGTGGCAAACCATGAGTTTAGATTCCTGTTTGAAATAAATGTTCAGGTGATATAGATAATTTCCCTTTCACTAAATAGCAAAGTAATACTGAATTATATTGTGTACATATTATGCTTTTCCTTTGGTAAGCTGAGAAAACAGAAAGCAATTAATCTTAAAAATATTTATTTAATTTGCTTTGAAATGAACTAAAGGGATATTCTTCAGGTGATGAAATTCAGTGTGTCACCTGTAGTGCGCGTGGCGGTGGAGCCCAAGAATCCGGCTGACCTGCCCAAGCTGGTGGAGGGGCTCAAGCGGCTCGCCAAGTCCGATCCTATGGTGCAGTGTATCAACGAGGAATCCGGGGAGCACATTGTAGCTGGTGCTGGGGAGCTGCATCTTGAAATCTGTCTGAAGGTATTATCTAAGAGATTTAAACAAATAAATATTTAATTTTGTAATATAAATCTTAATGTTGTAGAATTAAAGATTTTTATGCTATTTGTAGCCGAATAGGCTTGTACATTAACTTCTAACCCTATTTCAGGCAAATAAAGAAATTTAATGTATTTTAAATTTTGATCATATTTAATTTACTGCACTCCTAAACACATCAACTGAACTGAAACTAAATTGCTTACATGTAAATGTAGTTTTGTGCATTTTTATTGGTTAGTAATCATTATTTATAAGTGGCGTCTTTTACTAAAATTATATTGAATTTAACAGGACTTAGAAGAGGACCATGCTTGCATTCCAATTAAGAAATCTGACCCAGTTGTATCATACCGTGAGACAGTTAGTGAAGAATCCAACCAGATGTGCCTGTCCAAGTCGCCCAACAAGCACAATCGTCTCTTCATGAAGGCCACTCCCATGCCTGATGGTCTGCCTGAGGATATTGATGAGGTAACTATATATTTCTGAGTTCATGTTAAGTTCTTGTCGCTACATATTATGTAGTTGAAATTTTTATATAAGATTAAAACCACATTATATCACATGCACTATTTTTCATCACATTGCAGTTTTTAAAAAGCGTGTTGGCATTAACAGGTGCAGCTGATGTTAAATTAAAAGACATAAATAACACGACAGCTGTAATATAACAAGTGTTTTTGTTAAAAAAACTAAAATATCAGAATCATTAGTAAACATGAGATATAGTCTTATTTTCAAATAATATGACAAAAAAATATTTAATAAAATTGAACTTAGTATGATTGTTTTATATCAGTGATTTTTCAAAAAGATTTAAGTGTATTTTATTGCGAAACTATAACACTATTGATTTTTAATTAATTTAATATTCAGGGCCGCGTCAACCCACGTGATGATTTCAAAACTCGGGCTCGGTACCTGACTGAGAAGCACGGCTACGATATTACAGAAGCCCGTAAGATCTGGTGCTTCGGTCCCGAAGGTACTGGCCCTAACATCCTTGTGGATTGCTCTAAGGGAGTGCAATACCTAAACGAGATTAAGGACTCTGTGGTGGCCGGTTTCCAATGGGCCGCCAAGGAAGGTGTTATGGCTGAGGAGAACTTGAGAGGTGTACGGTTTAACATTTATGATGTCACGCTACATACAGATGCTATCCACAGGTATAATATCAATCATTGCTTTTTTTTATTTTATGTAAACTTTGCAGTAATTTGAACATGTAACTGACTTATGTGTGTATTTTGTGAATCAGGGGTGGTGGTCAAATCATTCCAACGACGAGAAGATGCTTGTACGCGTGTTTGCTGACCGCCTCGCCCAGACTTATGGAGCCTGTATATCTATGTGAAATTCAGGTCAGTTGTAAACACGTCATTTTTATATTTATAGAGTCAAAGAAATACTAAAAGTAAAACTGTTTCTTAGGTCTTTGATATGACTACTTTTTTATCTAATTGCATGTTTACCTATCAGGTTTGAATCCATGATATTCTACAAACTGTTAAGTCTGATTTGCTTTCCTGATAGTTTCAAAATATCCTCATTATAGCATGATTATTACCAAATTTTAGGCATATTTTTATATATTTTTTAATGGAAAGTATTAATAAATTGTTTTAGTAGCATTAGATGTGATTCCAAGACATTTTGTTATGTTATTCGATTAAAGATGGGGAGTGTAACATGAGTTTATTCCAGATTGGCTCAATGTAATAATGACTATCTGCTTTGTGTCTAAGCAGCTAATAGGAAGAAAGTAAAAGCTTAACATGTTCTACATGTATTTCAAGGTTATTGAATTGCTATCTTTACCTATTCCTGCTGTTGTAACATAATAAACTTTTGGAATCACATCTTAAAATCGCATGGCTGTCAGGAACGACAAATCAAGACTGATATCTCAGGCCACTTCACATCCTGAGCGTCCTGGCTGCCCTTGCCTGGTCGCCTTTCCGGGAAGTGGCAGATTATCAGTTCTTTGTTTTGACATTGACACCCAAACATATTCCTTGTCTGAATAGGGGAACTAACATTCTTACAAAATTTTAATATACCTACAATTGGCATTTCCTTGATGGAAGTAAGTTACATATTTTATAGGCAAAAATTGTATTTTGTACTTGTGTGAAAACTTGTACACACCAATTTAGTTTCTTCACTACTTTATAAAAAATTGGGTACAGAAGTACCAAGACTATAGTCTGATTTAAAATATATATTTTTTTGAGATTCTTCATTTGACATAATGACACAAATAAGTTCAATCGCTTTCGTTTATTCTAACCTCGGGGTGCAGACACTACAATTATGTTTATTCTGTTTAAATTTGAATAATGTAATTTAATGATGTATTTTGCGTGGTCAGTGCCCCGAGGTAGCCGTGGGCGGTATCTACGGAGTGCTGAACAGACGGCGCGGGCACGTGTTCGAGGAGTCGCAGGTGGCGGGCACGCCCATGTTCGTGGTGAAGGCGTACCTGCCCGTCAACGAGTCGTTCGGCTTCACCGCCGACCTGCGCTCCAACACCGGCGGCCAGGCCTTCCCGCAGTGCGTGTTCGACCACTGGCAGGTCCTGCCCGGAGACCCGTCCGAACCCGGCAGCAAACCCTTCGCTGTGGTCCAGGTAAATGATGTCATCTATATTACATGTGTCATGTTAAAATTCAATGGCATATTACATTTTTATCCAATTGTTCAGGAACATTATTGTGCCAGTAGTAAAAATAATTTCAATGACAAAACTACGAAAACACTTACAGAAGTCTTTGTACATATAAAATCTATATTAATTGAGGTAGAAGAAGGTGTGTTAGTCATCCGTCATTTATATTGGTTTTATTCTGCGTATAAACTAATTACCGTGCCAATATTTGTGTTAGGAGCCCTAGATATTTTTAGATTTAATTTTATGTTGTGTACTTCTTAATTTCTTCTGTAATTTAATTCATTATTTGCAAATTTAATGATCTTGGTTCAAAAGTTTAAAGTTATTTATTAACAGGTAAACTAGAAAGTTCATAGATTGTTGAATCGAAGGAAGATACCAACAAAAAATCTCATAGCTGCATCTTAAAATATTACAAAAAGTACAAAATAATAACGGCTTTATGTAATGAAGATTGAGTTATCTCTTAAAATAAAAATATGTTGATATAATAAGTATCAATATCCTTCCGCCCACCGTGCCGCGCCCTAGCGCGCACTGTCCCCGCGGCAGCGGCGCGTCGGGAGGGCGGCGGCGAGGGCGGAAGCAGAGTGACGTCACGCTCGTCCAAACGCTGCACAGGACCACTATCCTTATGTCCTAGGACTGCACGCTACGACGAATGTGATACAAATTGATATGTCACTTGAACGTGATATAAAAATTGATTGATCAATAACATAAACTAATACACATATTGTTTGAAGAGATGACATATCCACAATTTGTCCAGTGCCTTAACTGCACTACGGGGCTAATTGGGTGCTGTTAATTTGTTTTTGTTTTTTTTTAATGGTGCTGTTAATGCCTAATCTTTTTGCCATACATGTTGTATTTTAAAAATAAATATAATTTATCGGATGAGTATTTACAATATCAGTTAAGTCAGACGCCATAATTAATAGCTTTTATTTAACTTGTAATGTATGTGTGTCAGATCAAATTTTGCACCTGAATTTTAAAGCAGTTATGCTCGCTCTACTTATTAAGATTAAATTTTGCACACACATTTAGTTTAAATGACAATGCATGATTAGATGAGCAATATAATTCTAAATCCAATAAGGTGAACGGCTCAAGATGGCGGACTTTACTTACTTATGTAAAGTGCGTTACTTTTTGTATGCTGCCATAATATGAGTATCAAATGAAAGGGTTTGCTGAGTAGAATAAAAAAATAAAATGACTGTTCTAACCACCCAAGATGGTGGACTAGTTACATTTAAGCACTCATAATATGGGTAGCATTTAAATAAAAGCTCGTTTTTTAAAATATTTTTTACTCTTCATTTATTTTTGTATAAAAACAAAGACTAAAACATCCAATAAACTTGAAAGAATACACATCTCACAATTTTATTGGTAAGATTGTTAACCAATTATTTTCTTCTTTACAGGAGACGAGAAAACGGAAAGGATTAAAGGAGGGTCTTCCCGATCTAACTCAATACTTGGACAAATTGTAAACGCTGTAGCTAATGCAATCCATATTGTAATATATGTAATGATACGCGCGCCTCACGCCATGTACAAGACACCATACATTGTATACATTTTTATTTTTTGTTAATTTGCAATTGCAAACATCAAGCGCCTACAGAATATTCCAGAAGTGACGTCTTGTTATCAAGTCCCCCACGTGAATTTATTTGTTATCTGTTGTTGGGAATCCACGTCATATTGTAATTAATTTTAAATTATAATTTTCTATTGTAAATTTCTTTCAATTTTTATTTCACATATTAGGTTTTACTCTTAACATATCCAAAAAAGGTCAGTACATTTTTTTTTACTCAATTAGATTTAAAACATGAAGATTCATTGTTTCCATGCTACTAATAGTAAATTGAGTAATATTCTGGATTGAAAATAGGCCATTGACCCCTAAAAATGTTTTTTTATATCTTGCTTCTATAGTTGATCACTGCCTAATGTAGCATTGGGATTAATGATCTAATTGTTCTCTAATGTTGAATAATATTTCCATATTATTAAAGTATTCAACTGTAAAAATATGCTTACGTGTTTTGAAGTATTATTTCTTGCAAATTGTAAAATATATGAACCTTTTTTTTTTCAGAAAAGCTGCAGATATACCTTATAATAGATTCACAGGTAAGAAAAACTCATTTTTTTGTTTACTTAATTTGTTAGTGCTTCTTTATCTGATGGAAAGATATACAGTGAATAACAATTCCTATCCAACCCAAGGGCATATAATCAATGACATTATCAAAAAATAATGAAATTAATACAAAAATATTATCGTATTGTAAAGTTATTAAACTAGTGTAAAAATTTTCAATACTTTTCAATCGAATTGTGTTATATGTCTTTGGGTGGCTACTTTGATATCCTCAATTTATAATTTTATTTAGATACTTCTCATATGTTTTATTGAAATGATAAGTCAACAGTCTTGTTCTAAATGAGGATAACTGACCTAAAAATTTCAATGTAACTTGCAATTATTATTACTACCTAGATTGTGATTATGTTTAGACATTGATTTTTTTTATTAAATCTCTAAATATAACTTAATATCATAGGTTAGCAAAATAGCAGATGTTTCTGTTGATGAAAAGAACCAATGATGTTGTTTCATTGCCGTCTGTGTAACAATAATGAACTGATATATCCACATAGTATCTGTGGCCATGTATTAAAATTCACTTTACATGATGAGTCAACAGACCTGTTCTGAAGTCATGAGGAGAACAAATTAAATAATGTACCTGATTACATTTTGTAATTATTATATTATGATATTAAAGCATTACAAATTTATCATTGCTAAATCTTTTTCACAGGTACTCTTATTTTGAAGGGTTCGTCTCTAGTTAGTTAAGTGGTAAGTAAACTTTTTTCACGGCAAAGATTTATACCTATTTTTTATATTTGATAGCTAAGTGTTATCCCACTCTTCTGTCGTTGTGAAAATTGTAGATGAAATCCAGGACAAAAAATCACTAATCTTGCTTAGTTAATAGCAAATTGTTAGTAGGTGGTAAAGTTCCACGTCTCTTGGGTATTCTGTACCACCGCCTTGCATAGTCCATCCGCAATAGCGTAAACGCATGCCTTTATCGTGTTTCGTTTTGGAAGGTAAGGTAGCCGGTAAACTTACGCATGTGGCATTGTCACCTTGCCACACAGATAGCAATGCACCATTAATATCGTTGGTGTGGATAGTTTCTGAATTCTGTTACCATCAGAAAAGCTATCTGCTAGATTATTATCTAATGATATAAAAAAAAAAACTTCAACATCTGTGGCCAGTAAATAAATTTCACATTGCATGATGAGTCAACAGACCTGTTCTGAAGCCATGAGGAGAACAAATTAAATAATGTACCTGATTAAATTTTGTAATTTTTTTATAATATTATGTCATTACAAAATTACCATTGATAAATCTTTTTCACAGGTACTCCCAATGTTGAATGAGGGGTTTTCTCGACTTTGAGTGGTAAGTAAACTTGTTTTCGTTGACACAGAGTTATCCCTATTTTTTTTATATTTGATAGCTAATTGTGATCAGACTTTTCTGTTCTTTTGAAAGTTGTAGATGAAGTCTAAGATCAGAATTTACTGAGCTTGCCTACTTGAAAAAAATATACTTAATTTTTTAATTTAATAGCTAAATGTGATTTCTACTCTCCTTGGAAAGTGTAGGTGAAGACTAAGAGATGAAAATTACTAAACTTTTTCACTCTTGCTTTAAAATTTTTTTACATTATTAAATCAATTACATATTTACACTATGGAATTTCACTTTTCGTGATGAGTTAACAGACCTGTTCTGAAGACATGAGGAACACCTTAAAAATTTAATTTTATTTCTGATTTATTAACATTAATTTTATTTACGTGTTGTTTTTTTTAAATAAGATAAGTAAATACTTGTATATTTTTTACAGACATGATCATCTTATACGAGTTGCTTGCAGCCTTCACTACATTATCGGTAATTAAATTTTTGTAGAAAATATGTATAGTTAACATTAAGATTTTTTTATTTACTGGATGGCCTTAGTGAGAATTAAATCATTATCCCTACTTGTTAAAGATGAAAACTAGTCAACAAAGGCAAATTCTTTTATCTTTTACTATTAATGAACCCTTAAAACTTTTATCCATCCCTTGTGCGATAGTAACAGGATAACTGGAAACTTAATCAAAAATAAAAATTATTTATTTTTTGAAAACAGAAATACCAAATGTTTAATCTCTTCTATTAGGCACAACTACAACAACAGAGACGAAACCATAATTAAGAATTTATTTAATATTTTTTTTTGTACTAGTAAACTGTTTAGTTTCTAAACTTTTTAGAAATGTAATCTTGTGAAATAACAATTTATAATTAACATCCAGCAGGCCGACAAACCTGTTTATCACGGTGAACTTAAATGTTTCACTTTCACTCTGACTACTCTGTAGGGGGATTGCTTTGATGTTTTTTTTATAATTGAATCAATATTAACTTTCATTTAACAGTAATAAATTTAATGATGATAAAACATAACCCTGATGCCACTGTGAGGGTGTTATAAGCTCAACAGGACTGACAAATTAATTATAAAATTAAAGTCATAACTGTATGGATTTTCATTATAATACAGATATTGTATCATTGCAGAGAATGTTTCCTTGTGAAGAAGATGAGCAAACTAAAATGTTGACAAGTTATCAAGTTCACAAATTAAATTGTTAATGCTGAATAACAACTGCACAATTTATGAAAAAGCACAAAGGTTAATAAATCAAAGTAGCAGTGACAAACAACAGATACCACTAATTTGAGGGTAAGACATTTATTTTACAATTGCTTGCTTAAGTTTCTTCATTCAGAAACCAAACAACCAATTGACTGATGTTTGTTTACTAATTTTGTACAAAAAAATTGCTAAAATCAATAGATGATGTAAGTTTCGTGATAATATAATATTTTCCCACAGATAACTGATTAGACACAGGGCAAAGACGACACAGCGTCATTTTTGTCTGAAATTTATATAATTTTGGTATAATAGCCTATAAATATTGGCAATATGTGTATCGAGTGCTATATTACCGAAAACTGTAGATTTTTAAGTACATTACAAAAAAAACGCGATCAAAAGATATGTGTAGCTAAGGTTACCTACAAGTTGGTAAAGAACCCTCGGTATGCAAGTCCAACTTGCACTTGACCAATTTATTGAGACCTAAAGGCAACCTAACAAACATACTTCATAATATTTATGTAACGATTCTTGTAGAGACTAACTTGTGGCTATTTCAAGCCACATATTATGTACTAACATTTACCACTGCTTCAAAAATATTGATTTCTTAATCATTGCTGTGTAAAGATAAATAAATAAATAAATAATAATAAATATTCCGGGACAAATTACACGAACTGATCTAACCCCAAAGTAAGCAAATTATTTG
>DWBA01000624.1:0-12650 GCA_018236825.1 Apodemia zela | reverse complement strand
CGCCCCAAGTATTCTTTTAAAAAAATATTCAATGTACAGTTTTGACTTTCCTACGATTTTATTATATGTATAGATAAATATATCGATATAGTATTTACGGGCATCTCGGGCCATGTACCGTCATGTTGAGATACTGGTACAGAATCGATACATAGAACTTTAGCACCATGCTCAAACAAGGTTTTGTCTATCTTTGTATACGCGACACAACATATAATACGGACGTCGCAACTTGCACGAGATAATTTAACGTTTTTGGTGAGGGGTTTTTCTTTTAATGGTTTTCTGGTAGCTTAGAAATAACATATCTAAATAATTTGGAAGTGATGATTAAATGTGTCGATATTAATGACAAACGGTTCTCGACGAATAGAAATTAGTTTTGCGAAATTTACCTGTTACATAAACAGTACTTACAATTTCTGGTTGTCAAACTAAATAATAGTCCAAATTTTTGGTTCCCTAATAAAAGCTAAGCCTGATTAAAATAAGCAACGAAGTTTTGGTAATTTTTAACTTTTTTGAAAGATTGTTACAGCTGTATGACTATGTAGTGACAGTATAATATAGCATATAATATACGCAATTAACATGACATTACATCAAAATTAGTTACACAAAAACGAAACAAATTGACAACTGGCTACTTTCTAGTGACACAGAGCGTGATTTTACACGTAGAAGTTTATGGTATTTTTCTTTGTCTAAAACAATTATTTAGCCTTTTGTGCTCTTACCATCGGAATTTCTCTTGGAGAGCGCCGTCTCGGCCACTGAATCTTCGCTGAAGGAAGGGTCGAAGTTTCGAGCTCGCCCTGAGCGGCCATTCGTCGCGCCTGCCAATCCACATACGCTCACGTCAAAACTGGACCAATTCTCTTTTCAACCCAGTTTAATTAAAACCGAAAAATTATTTATAAAATTGTGAAGGAAAACGTTCCAAAACGTGCATAAAAAAGTTAGGTATAGTATAGTACGGGTAAAAGTAAAATTTTGCGTTAGTTCTGACAACCAGAGCCGTTAATAAATCTGCCCGTCCTTTTGTGTAAATGTTGCTTAGAATTTTAATTTTCTACTAAAGGTTAGTTAAGTGAAGTTTTTTAGTTTTAAAGAGGATTATGTTATTCAAATAAACTAAAACCCAAATTATGTTATGTTTTTGAAAAATATCAGCATGATACAATACCTAAGTACATTAGGTGAAATTCCTAATTGGTCTTCATTCTTGGACCAAAATGTTGGGTTTATAATAAAATCGATTTTTACATTATTATTTCTCATTTTATCATTACGGGAATCAAATGAACATGTATTCTACTTTGGTGCAATGAAAACACCTGAATAATGAGGTCAATGCAGTGGTTGCCACTTAATGTCTAAGCAAACTATCGATCGTTTCGTTATCTCTTTCTTACGCAAGTGTTAGGGAAGTTCGAGAGTTAGCTTTCAAAGTATTAAATTTCAAAAGGTACGTCAATTACAGATTTTATTGAATTTCTCTACTTTATGTTTATGCAATATTTATTGGGCGGATATTAAATTTCCTAAAAAAAACCCTTTCATATGTCGAGAGCCTTCAGAATCCGCTATTAGCCTGAATAATAAGAGAGTTTATAATATAGAAATATTAATCGTATAATTACTACTAGTTGTTTAATGATGACTAAGGCTTCTGCATTACTTATCAGGTTTTGTGATTTTTTCTTTTTTTGGACTAAAATTTTGCATATAGAACTAAGTTTAGATTAAGTAATAATCGGTGTAAAATTTACAGTATCAGTTCAGGTATAAAATTGCAAAAGTCTAAATGTTAGTTTGTACTAATTGTTTGTAAAAATAATGGAACCATTTATTAACAGAGAATATCACAAACGTTCTTTATTAGAATTATTCTATGTTGTTTTCACAAACAGTGTAATTAAGTTCAGTCTTTGACGAGAACGACGCTTTTGTTTTACGAATACAAGAGGCTTCTGCAAACGTCAACATAACGCAAAAGTAGATGACAATGGAATTTCATTTCGATTTTTCTTTTCCAAAAACTAATGTTTTCATTTTGTGTTAATACAAATTATTACAATTACACTATAGTTTTAGTGGTTTATATGTATGGATTATTTAAGTACTTTTTAGAGCGTACACAAGATAAGTAATTCGCAAATAGCACATTTCTGTGGGCACTAATTCTGTAGTCGTTTAGACACTGACAATTTTGTTTCGATTATTCTTAACAAAAACTATTCTAAACAAGAACAAAATAATACTCTATTAATATTACAATTATTTTGTTCATTTATATCAAAACAAAAGAAACACAACACATCATCCCGTGTTGGTTCGGGCTCCTTTGAAGAATAGACCAACTGCCGTTCTGTCAGGCAGATCGTAAAAGGCAACCGATTGGCTATACCTACGTGTCACTACCATCGTGACTACTAGATGGTAGACTTCTGCAACGACTCGCCCGGGTATTTGGTAGCACCGCCTAGCCTATTCCTGTCGCAGTAGCGTCAATTCTTGTCATTATTGTGTTCCGGTTTGGAGGCAAAGGTAGCCGGTATACTTATGCATGTGGCATCCCGCCATACAGATAGAAACGCACCATTAACATCTTTGGTGTCTATAGGCGATGATTTGCCTTTTCATCAGGAGAGCCATCTGCTTATTTGCTATCATACGATATAAAAAAACAACAGTATTCGTATAGTATTAGATCATAGATGTAAATAATATTCGATTTGATTTGTTTAAATAAATCATTAATAAGCTACATACTAGGAGTTAAGAGTTTATAGATATATCATGATATTAATGTCATCGGAAACTCGATTTCAATTATTCTCAACAAAAAATGATACATTATTATTTGTAAATCATATGATAAATTAATTTGCAAATTGTAATGCAAATATAAAATATTATCGTAGTATTGGATTGATCAATTTGAACTAGTGAATAAATAAAATACATAATATGTTAAGGTTTCATAATATGAGTAAAGTGTAAAACACACCTTACACATTATAAAAGATGCTTAGACAGCTTTTCTTACGAAGTGAATAACCTATCAGTGGCGTCCACTTAGTCTGGCGCCCCACTTTACATGCTGTTACGTTTATAGATTCGATTTGAAATACTTGTCATTTATAGTATTTATCTATTTTAATTTAATTTAATTATATATTAAGTGTACGTAAAAGCAGTATATTAATAAGTAATAATAATAATTAGTTAATGTGTCGATAAATATAATGTTTTCTATAATAATATATTCTATACTTTTGATCGTCGGCATTTGGTGAAACTTCATTTTAAGATAATATTTATCGATTATCTAAGTTTCACAGTAAGATAGTAATAATTTATTTCCAACCGGTTTCGCTTACATAAGCATCCTCAGGATATGCATGTTAACTAAACATTGTATATTTTCTATAATACATAATATATTATATTGATGAACTTTTAGACACGCTTTTAACATAAAATCGTAATAATTAATTACTATTACGAAAAAAATAATTTGTAATTTGCTACAACGTTAATTCAACTAAATAATTACATACAGTCATAACCATAATAGGGGTTATTATTTAAAATGTTTAAACAAATTTATTTATTTATAAAATAAAATCACCGAAATTTAAAGTCCCGAAATGAAAAGAAAAAAAAAATTTTTTTTATTAGTCTGACGATTTACAACTCTTTTTTTCTGAGTTTTCATATTGTTAATAAGTGATAGAAACTATCTAAGATACAGAGTGCCAGAAACGATATCCATTTAATTGATACAGCACCGTGGGAATCTTTTTTTAGACCTAAAAAATAAACTTAAGAAAATTAAAAGCGGCGGCCGGTAGTAATTTAAAAAAAAATGACGACTCGTCATATGAGCCAATAACGAGAGAATTATTTGAATAAAGATTTTTTTGACTATTTTGATTTTAATAATTTAGACACAGGTGACTTTTCGATTTCATAATTTTTCACACGCTTTATATTCTGTTTATTAAATATTGCCATTTCGTTGCAATTTTCTCAATAATAATCTCGTATTACGGCAGTTTATCAATGAGGTTGTAATTCTTTTGTTTCACGAAGCCCCTTTGAAGAATAGACCATCTTCCATTCTGCCAGGCAGTTCATAAAAGGCGTACGATTGCGAGTCGGCTATGCGAGTCGCTACTATCGAAAATCCTGCCGCAATAGCGTCAATGGTTGTCACTGTTGTAATCCGGGTTGGAAGATATGGTAGCCGGTAAATTTATGCATGTGGCATGAACACTCCACCATACGGATAGCAACGTAACATTGATATCTTTGGTATCTATAGGCGATCGTTTTCTCATTCAATCACAAGAGCCATCAGCTTGTTTGCTATCCTATGATATAGAAAAATAGTACTACGTCGACCGACACATTGGTATCGTAAAAGATAAGGAATCGTGCGTAACGATACTGCAAATAAAGTTAGTAAACAAATATTGCAAAGATGTTTCAAGTTTTGTATGATATAATAACAAATTTTTAGGCGAAGGTTGTATAAATGTATAGTTATTATACCATTGTCATTAATAACCTGAGTTATAGTGTCTATTTATTTTACAAGTTGTATTTCAAATATTATGATTAAAAATGTGTACATTACCTACCAAAGGTCTTTTTATTTTTCATTTTAAAACTTTTTCACAAAATTTTAATTAAGGAAGATTCATTGAACATTTTGTATTGTTTTGTATAAAATAGGTTTATATTTTTATTAATATCTTTTTAGTTGTTACGACAGGCAGACTTTATTTAGGTAGACAGGTATGAACTGCGTTTATTTTGTATCAGAGCCAAAGAAGTATAATTTGCGGTAAATAGTTTGCATGTACGAGTATGTAATTAAGTTTTGTTTAAGCGTTTTGATGTGGGGTTTAACAAAACTAATTTTAAAATATTTCACATTACCTACCTGTATTCTATATTACATGCATGTTTTATATATAGTAAATGCAAAGCGGTGTTATATTATTTTATAATGTTATACATTTTAATGATACAAATTTATATGAATAAAAAAATGAAGCGTAGAATAAAGCCATTCCAGTAAAAATTTAAATCATAAATCGGCTTGTATATTCAATTATTTGTGTTATCCGCGCAATATGATGCTAAACGAACGCAAGATACACATTCTTTTCAATTATGACTATTTATTATCGACATATCTAGCTTAGCAATTACGCGAAAGCGGTCATAAACTGTAGAAGCCATTGGTCAAATGGACGGTAGGTATGTGAAGCTTCTGGTTGCAATATTTTGTACGATAAAATAAGCGATTTCTTCTACGCGGGTGCATTTTATTTCAAAAAGTGGAAAAATATAGAAAGAAGTAGAAGGTAGGTAGACTATTAGCAATCGTGTCTGGTACTAAGAGAGGAAGCCATTACTGCCGGAATAAGAATTATTGATCCGGTATCAATGGACCCACGTCGTTTACTTTTTCGCATTTAGTGTATTCACAATTTTTCTGAGAATGTACACTAATAAGAATAATAAGAAACGCAGCAAAGTTTATTGGCTTTAAATTTCATGCCACAGTGCCCTCTACAAGATGAATAATAGAACCTTGAAAGCAGCTTTTCCAACAATGGAGTAGACAACACGCATGGTCCCCGCTCGATGTACGATTATCTATGAAACAGGGCAATATTATGTAACGCGTTATTTAAAAAATAAAAACATTTGTGATTTGGAGCTAGCGAAATTGCGTGTGAAAAATTTAACTTTGATAAATAATATATTGATTTGTGATACCCTGCGCTGTAATGTCGTGATATTGAACAGAAATGAAGTGCTCATCGCGTATATTTGATTACCTACATAACGAGTATAGCATCGGACGTGTTTCTGATGTTTGTGGTGTCTGAATATTCCGGCTTGTAGAGAAATTTAAATCTAAAAGAAATAAATAATTTTATGACATTCAATATTTAAAATTAAATAAAGTTGCAATTGTTAACAGCGTTTGTTCAGCATCAGAATAATATTTAGTTTAAATCAAATACTTAAGTGCAACTATTGCCGCGTCAAAAAAAATAGTCACATCCTTTCAAATTAGGTCTCTATTTAAATGTGCTGATACTAAGATCAATTAAAGTATGCATAGGTTTGGCTTTTTTTGCAAAGTATATTTTGTTTTATGTGAATACATGTTTAGGATTAAATAAAATATAGAAATAAAATTTGTAAGCCCATTTAACAATTATCTAATGTAGTGATTATAGGTTTGTCACGACATATATTCTTTTGTATGCATAAAGCGTGAACTCACCGAGATTTTCAGCACTCGCGTTGACATCATACCGATGTGCAGGCTTTGAATGCGGAGCTGGAGAATGCAGAGAGGTACTTTTGTGGCGACGGATCGTCGGTAGCCGTGATACAAAGGAAGCATTGTTCTTAAACGATGCACTCATAACCCGGCTGTCGAACAAACACAACTGTCATTCAGTTTAAGTCTCAGAGCTATTCATATCTTTCGTCATCGTTGTATTGGTTATGATTCATCTAAATACTGAGTAGATTTATATTCTGTCAAATTTACAGCATAATTATTTTCACGTTGATTTGATATTATGACAAAACATTTTTAGTGAAACACGTTTATTTTACTAGTTTTACGAAGAAGTCATTATATTCTTTAATGTTGTTTCGTTTCGGATTCTATTTTAAATATATTCAGTCCATTTCTAATCCTATTTAACCAAATAGGTTAAACAAAAGAGATTTATAATTTTAAAATAATGCGGAAACGCTAAAGTTTTAGCATAAGTGCTTATTTGTTATTTGGACCACTAATTAACGGTCAAGAAAATATTGAACGTAAAAATTTTTTACGCGTCAACATTTAAAAAAAAGTTTAATTGAATAAAGAATGTCTGATTTTTGATTCCATTTATATAAAATTCATGTTTTACAAGGTAAAAATTATACAACGTGTTACAAAATAACCCGTAAAAAATATAATTAATTATAATCAAAGCCAAAAATTGTGTCAACCCTAGTAAGCTGTGATGTCAGGGAACCAGATTATTTACCAGAAAGCCCTACGTACCTATTTTACCTAATAATTGTCTACTTTAATAATTTTTTCTGGTTTTCGCATCAATAAAACCGACGATGGCGCGAAATGCCACACAAGCCATATCCCGACGAGCGAGGTTGTATATTGAGAAAGGCGGAGCACACTTTGAGCCTTTTCTGTAAATTTGACGTTTATTATGAAAAAGTAAGTGTTCGTTTAGGTTGTTTCGTTAAATTAGGTCTTTTAAAATTTTTGTCGTTCCGCAAATTAGGTAGAAATGTAGGTATATTCCGCGTAGTTTACTCTTTAATTTTACTGAAATAGGGTTTGCACGTCAGTGAAAATATTTTATTTTTTTATTTTTTGGAGTATATTATAGTGTTACTAAAGCTCTTAAATGTTGTGAATGGACTCGTTATAACGCCCCATTTAACCTCCTTTCGGCTTTACGTAGTTTTGTAACACACTGTATGCTAATAATATGCATTTGTGTAATTAAATCACTAAATGCGGTGGAACTTATGATGCTTGAATTTACCTGGTTTGTGGGCTTGGTAGAGGGACGTGATGTATTTTCCATGTAGCTATGCTCATAGAATGCTCATCAGCTGCGTAACATCTCCAGAGAGCTTGAATAAGACTGGCTGCTGGTTGACGTCTTCGTATCATATGTTTTTGTCGCTGTTGTTGTTGAACTTTTAAAGCAAAACCTGAACCTAAAATACCCTGTTCAAAATTATAAGATTATATGTATTCATTGACATAAGCAACTTATCAACTCATTACATAAATTTTGTTTCTTTTAAGATACGTTACATCAGTTATTACCTAGCCATTATATGCCAGGAACAAATAATATGTACTTTAAAAACAAACTTTAAAAAAAATGTGTCACTACCGGAATTGAACCTGCGACCTTGCTTCAGACCGGCACGCACGGTGTTAAGGTAGCCAGTAAACTTATGCATGTGGCATTAAGACCTCGCCACAAGATAGCAACGAACCATTAACATTTTTGGTGTAAATATGCGATAATTGACTCTTTCTATCAGAAGTCCTATCTGCTTGTTTGCTATTTGATATATATAAAAAAAAAACTTAACAAAGAAAAAATTTGATGAGACTCAACTTGTTTTTCTTAGAAGCTGGCTAGAGGCAAAGTCGCCTGTTCAATTCCTGCCATGTAAAATTTTTCTTTGTTAAGTTTTTATAGTTCGCTAGTATTGGATAAGTGCACACACAAGTACAAATAAAACACATATAGTTAACAAAAAATACCGGTGCGTTTTATTTATTACTTCTTGTCGGCTGCGGTTTTATCCTCATTTATGTAACTGTTGTGAGAGTCGCAGGACGATTTTAAATAATCTATCTATAAACTTTCTCAACAAAATGCAAAGAGATTTTTTTAAATAAGTCAGGTAGACATAGAGCAAAGAGTAAGGGAATATTGGACATAGAGTGCGTTCAAATAAAAAACAAACAAATCCCTCTGCTTTATTATAATATTAACTGCACCCCAGCCTTCAGTGTGATTAAAGCTTCTCGTAAATCCTTTGGGAACAATATATTAATCTGATATAAAAAGCTTGTGTTATTTTTTATTTTACACGAATCAGAAGCACACATCATATTTTACAGAAAAAGAACTTTAGCATATTCATTGAATATTAAGCAATTTAGATATTCAGGTTGACTGGTAAAATATTATACATGTAACATGATAGATAATGGTCATATGTATCCAATAAAAGTATAATAAAAGAGAAAGTTGCTTACCTACGTGGTAAATCTCAACGAAATTAGTGTAGTAGCTTTAAAAAAGTATGACCACCGCGCAGGAATTAGTCGCGAGTTCGGCTAATCGCTGTTTGTGAACACAGTGTTTTCGATATCTATGCGCGAGTGTCAGTACATAAACATTTTATTAGATAATTAATTAAAAAATTAAGTATTGCCTTTACCCTTACACCGTGTTGGTTCGGGCTCCTTTGAAGAAAAGACCAACTGCCGTCCTGCCAGGCATGTCGTAAAAGGCGACTAATTGGCTATTTGGCTATGTGAGTCACTACCATCGTGGTAGAGTGCATTGTCTCGTCCGGGTCTGGTACCACCGCCTTACCTATTCCTGCCGCAATAGCGTCAGTGTTTGTCACTGTTGTGTTCCGGTTTGGAGGGTGAAGTAGCCGGTCAACTTGGGCATGTGGCATTAAGACCTCAGGATAGCAACGTACCATTAACATCTTTGGTGTTTATAGGCGATGGTTGACTCTATCCATCAGGAGACCTATCTGCTTGTTTGTTACCTTATGATATAAAAAAAAGAAAACCCTCCTTCAGTAGGTATATATGTACGAGTATATGTGCAGTTTTGTACCAGTCAACATGTATATTCTCTGTATATCAAATATTTAAATTTTCATTTTGATTTAATAATTTATACGTTATGACCAAATTAATAACATTAGTAAAAAAAATGAATAATCCTATTACAACCATCTATGCGGACGAAGTCGCAGGCAAGAGCTAGTAATTTATAAATAATTAAGATTTATAACAAAAACCCTATACGACCGCACCATTATTTTAAATATTAAATATTATCTTGCTGAAATCCGCATTAGATATTTTTTGTGAAAATACGATGTTTCAGCCCAGTTAAGCAGGTCGCGTCGTGGTCACGAGTTTTTACAAGCAATTTGTTCGCGTTGAGTTTACTTGTCAGAAAAATGTATGTGTTTTGACCCGTTTTCAAATTAACTGTTTCATTTTTAAAGGTTATTAAACTTATACTTATAACCGAAAGTTTTCTGTTTTAATACAAACGAATTTTTCGTATATTATTTTTGCGGTTGCGGAATTAATGTAACTCTGACTTTGAGTAATCTTTATGTTGAAAAGTTTGTTTTAAACCAGGCAATAAAAACTCTGGATATGATTGGTCAGCTTAGCGCTGGCTTGACTGAGATCATCAAGAATATTTTACTGGCCTGTTTAGATAATTGAATGGAATATAACATGCTATAATTCATCATTTGGCATATTTAATCACCAAGATAATGAGATACATATAAATTATAGATATCGTAAGAGTAATGTTAGTAAATCCGTTAATGTAGTGTAGTGATTTGCTACGAATAAGTGTAAAAGCGGTTACGAACTACAGCGGATTCGAATTAGAATTCGAGATGTTATGTTTCGAAATACTACATCCGAGTTCCGTCATCCGATTACTTTCCGTCATCCGACAATCTCCAATTCGAAATAGAATATTAACGGTCCGAAGTAGCCAAAGTAAGAAATTTGGAAAATGTTGAAAACGTACAATAGGTGCTAAAAGTTGTTGTCAATTAAAAGACACACAATGAACTACGTAAACCAGAGCGCTATGCATAACATTTCTTTTAATATGGAATGCTTAATTTTTCTTAATCCGTATTTGAGGGGTTTGAATTGGAAATAGTAAGAAAAGCAATATTCGACTTTCCTAGACTTGTATATTTTCGGATTCGGATCCAGTGCTGTGCGTAGCCGCTCTGTGATTTTTGTACCGTATATGCTACGCACTTATTTCACTTGTCGAATAAACTTTTCAGAGCGTGCCTAAACCATGTTGAAACTCTCCACCACGTGCTGTTTGAGTGCGAGGAGTCCAGTTTTTTCAAAGAGAGTGGCAGTAGAAGGAGCAGTTTGAGCTTCCCTCTAAGGTGCTGGACCTCTAGAAAGAGCTGGGTTGGAAGGAATAGCCACTTCGCGCATATCTTTTCGCACAACAGCCTGTAGTATGGCTAAGTGCGGTATCGCCCACTTTGATTGATAGATTACTCTTATGTCTGCTCCTTCCTGGGTAAATTTCATTTCGGGATGTTTGGTGAATCTGTCAAGAAACTTTCTAATTCTTGATTTTTCTAACATATATGTCACGACCGATAGTTTCTCGCCACTAAAGACTTTTTCTACTCGCAAAGATGTTGCTGTTAGAAAAAAATATAATTTAATACGTTTTTTTGAATAACCGAGGTTAAAGTTTTGGTCGATTTATCATAAATAAACATTGTTCTTAAAATATCACTCAATATTCAGAACACTATAAAAATGCAATTTGGGGCGTTATTTTGAGTATTATTATTTTAAAAATAACCATAACTTGAATAAATAAATATTTGTAATAAATATATTGCTTTACGTTTATTAAATCCACAGTAACTACTATTTTAGTATCTGGCGAATGCATGAATTATAATTTTACTCTCCCTAATATAATATATTGTTAGAACCAGTTGATAAAATAAGCATACATATTACGTAAAAAATACGATTATATTTACGTTTGAGATACCAAGAAAAGACGTGTGTCAGATTATGTTAGCCACAACATATAGAAATAATAAATTCAGAAAGAAATAAAATCATGACAAAATTATGCCTTGGCACATTTGTTAGCAATAAATATAAAAACACTTAAACATTTACACACCGATAGAAAAAAGCTAATAAATACGAGATGTGTTTTTACGTCAGTCACGTAAACAATTGTACATGTCATGATTGACAGTTGTTTAATTGGCTTCGTCGCCTAAGATTTCTATAAATATATTTTTGGATTATTACTTACAGCTGGGAGAGCGAAAAACGATATTCCAAGTAATGCACAGAAGGACGCTATGAACTTTCCTTGCCAAGTTTGCGGTACCATGTCGCCGTATCCCACTGTGCACAGCGTGATCTAAAAGTATAGCGTAATTGCTGATTACATTAGAGTAAGTAGGCTAGTATTCAAAATGTAATTCACTACTCAGATAGAAAATAATGGATGTAATTAGTTCTTGTCATTTTTAGGTTTACAGATTAAGGTAAATAAAGGTTATGAATTTAACTTACTACTCCCCACCATAGAGCTTCTGCAAAATTTTTAAATTTAGTGTCTGCGACGTCTTTTTCAGCTAAATAAACTAAAAATGATGCGAATATCAGTCCAAGGAATCCAATGTAAAGTGTGGTTATTAATTCCTGAAAAACGTAAATAAAAAACATGTTACCTACATGTTTGTAGCATTTTACTAAATTATTTAAGGGATAAAACTTATTAAGTAGGTATATTGCTCGGGGACAAAAAAACTTAATGTGTTGGACGTTTCCCCGTATTGGTCCTTAGTTGGGGGCTAAAGAATAGACTAGGTGTCTATAGACGACGGTTTCTCTTTCTATCAAGAGAGCCTTCTACTTGTCTGCTATCTATCGATATGAAAAAATTTGGTCATTCTTGCATTTAGCATCAGAAAATTCGTAAATTTAGAACATAAAAGAAGTTGCCTTCTGCTTGTGTTACTGATTCTAAGAGACAACCACAACATAAAATAAATTTGTAAAGCCTACTTAGTCGTGCTGATAGAGGGGTGGACGTCACTTGACTCTTAATATATTACACTAGGGTCCCTCAATCGAAAAATTGATATAACAAACCTAAAATATTTTTTGAAAAGCTATCTACGAGTATACTCTAACTTTTTAACTTCCCGCTACGTTAGTACGTTAGTACTAAGTATAAGGAAGTTACTGATTTTGCCCCGATTTTCGG
>DWBA01000623.1:0-12653 GCA_018236825.1 Apodemia zela | reverse complement strand
CGATGGTTGACTCTTTCCATCAGGAGACCCATCTGCCTGTTTGCTGTCTTATAATTTAAAAAAAAGACTAGTAAAGAAGATCCAATTTTTACGTAATGTATAATTTCCTTTACTATTTTTTGTATAAATATCTCTCTTATGTGAAGAGGAATTCATCGCTTTAAAGCACCAAATTTATGTGGATGGTGTACGTTTTGGTTGTACGTGTGAAAAGGAAATAATGTCATATGCATACATTTTCTAAACTTAAAGACAGTGACAAGCACTGATGTTATTGCAGCACGAAAAACTGAGATGTCCTATAAAACCCGGTCGAGATGTCGTAGAATTCTAGAACCCAACAGTGTGGTAGTGACACTTTTAACCAATAGTTCGTCTTTTACGAACTGAATGGTCGCAAAGCAGAATGTACTAGAGAGAAGCCGTTCTTTTATTATGAAGTATTTATTTGTAATACCTTATCAGTGTATGTTAAATATAAAAATGTTAATCAACTTTTGCAAAGTATAAAATTTGCAAAAAAGTGCTACACAAATAAAACGTTAGTTAATTAAATAGATTTAAATGTAATTTTACGAAATTTTACATAGAAAGCAACGATGAAATCGCAATTAGCCTTTTCGCTGTAATTGTGACATTAAATACATTAAGAACTGATTGAATTGCGAGCCGTTTCCAAGAAATTGCCTAAAATCTGTAAGGTCACGATCGAATCAAGTTACTCATTCTTGGGTTAACAATTTTTTTCGTGAAACTATTTTAATTAAAGCGTCTTGATCAAAATGAGGATGAATCGATCAGGGAGCCATAGATTGGAAGCGTTCAATTTGGGAGGCAGGCTCTAGATGAAGCTCCGAAGCTAATAGTAATTGTCATGGTCATTAACATTTACGATAATGACCTCGCTTGGATTGACATCGCCCTATCACATCGTCTTCGGCTACATTCCGAGATATCGGAATAATCCGCGCAAGTGTGGCCATGTTGCGATATACTCTGACCGTAGATTATCGATTTAGGTCAGCGATTGAGTTAATAGATATGTGTTAATAAAATAAACAATTTGGGCGTCTTAGTTAATTACAACAACATAACCCTTGTTCATGGATAGAAGGCTCTCAAAAGTAAAAGTAATGACATTATAATTATGGAATATATTTGGTAACAGCTTTGCTCTAAATCGTATAAAGAAATTTATATTTTTGTGTCCTTTTAGATGATCTGATTAATATATTATTTACAAAAAATATGAAATAAAATATAATATTTCTGTGACACTTATAAAATTACAAAATGGAAGCAATAATCTTTTTTCTTGGTTTTATTGAATACACAACTAGTGACTATCAACTTAACCTTACTGTTTAGGTTTCCGTACCTTAAAAGGAAAAAACTGATTAAGTTGAAATTTGGTACACATTTCTCCAACAATTTTGGAAAAGAAAAAGCTTTCAAATTATTTAACAAAATAGGGGAAACAAAATAACGGAAAATAGTTCTTTATCTATAGATTACAAGAACACCGATAAGAAGTGTATGGTATATAAAGTAACGAATTTAGATAATCATGTATCTACGAAATCCTCTTCACGCGAGTTTAACTCGTACCTACTTGTCCAGTTTTTCTAATTATAAATGACTTAAAATCATCAACTAGCTTTTAACTGGAAAATGTAAACAAAATAAAAATTTACTTATATGAACTTATAGTCAAAGCTGTTTTTTATAATATAAAGAACTTTTGAATTCTCAAACATAAAACAACTTGTCTTTCCCCCGCTATATTAGGGTTTAATGGAAGTACATAGCTATAGACAGAATGCAGCGTAGGTAAGCTTTTGTACTTTGCCCTTATCTCACCCTTCTAGCTCTCACCGCAGCGCCCCTACGCTTCATAATGATGCATCAAGAAAAATGCCTGTACCTACATGCCTAAAAATGAGTCCCGTAATTTTACGGTCGGCTGTTAGTTTCCCTTCATGCGTGGACACGAACATTTCCGTTGTAAATATTTAATGTCCACATTACACGCAATCTTGACTATATCTGGAATAAAGTTACTGACAGTGACGTCTATGGGGAGTTCATTCATTCTTATAAACTTTTTATTTTGTGGTATATTTTAACCCGCGTCTTACTAAAGAGGAAAAGTTTAAAATGATCCATGTTAGGGTAATATAATCTCTTCCTGTTTTAACATTTTATTTATTCGGATATATATATTATGGTGTGAATGTCCTCATCTTATAACGTAATATCTATATTTTTACAGAATCTTTATATTAATACTTAAAGGGAAACTTTTTACCCCTTTAAAAGCAGTTACGTGAACGTTGCGGAATATTTACAAAAACATAATATTTTAAATAATATACATTAGATATACATAACATTAATGTGACATACATGATAATATACACACATTTATACTTTTTTAGATAATAAGATAGCAAACGACCAGATGGTTCCCCTGTTGAAAAGAGACAACCATCGCCTTGCCTGATCCAAGGGTAGAATTTGAAAACACCGGCTGTGAGCCAAATAGTTTAACCTTAATCCTAAATCACGAGCCAGCTAACAATGTGCACAAAAATCTAATTTTCAAATAGCTTTATAATGAAAACATTATACAGAGATCTTAAGATACTCGTAAATCGACATACGTATTATATTATCCTTGCGGGGTAGGTAGTCAAGTTCACAAGATATAAATAATTTGAGTATAGATATATTTTTTTATTATAATGTATTCAATCCTTTCACTCTAATTATAATTTAAACCAACTAGTTTATTTAACAAGAAGGTGATAATTAGTCATTAAACGACGGTAAGCTGGCGAATGGGATCAACATCCGTTTCATCTAGCAACATACAGGCCCACAGGTGCATCGATTTTGGAGGTTACGTCACCTTGAGCGAATGGGGGAGGATCTGAGTGTGAAGAAAGCATATTTGTGTCGACTAATTGGTCGAAGACCAGTACGATCCACATATCACTGGAGAGATTGGGTGGATGCTGATCCGCGTAAACTTCAAGTCGACAATTGGCAAGAAGTAGCGTAGGTCAAAGAGAGATGGAAGACTATCATTTCAGAGCCCAAGATCCACTTCGTGTCACTGAGCCAGTGGAGTAAAGTATAAAATATTAAAATTTCTATTAAAACAAGCATGAATAACAGAACTGACTTGCATTTCTTTTGAATTTTCATTAATACTGTACTCAAGATGTTCTCAATTACAGAGAAACAGCACTTAATGAAGTACAAACTTTGTACCTCAACTACTTGCTGGACGTTCATTACATGCTACGGTTTCGCGCTTATTAGTAGCAAAATTTCAGAATCAAAGTTTTGAAGTCAAATGAGTTTTTAATTTTTAATTATATATTAATATAGTCTTTAAATACTAGAGTAATATCTTATTTAGCTTAACATTTTGACATTGCATAATTGTACTATTAAAACATTAATTTAAAATTTTATTAAAACTAATAAATCCAAACTTGAGTTTGTTTATTTGTTAGGATATTGTGTGTTAAGTAGTTAACTCATCATGAAATTTTGTATATACGTTCTCAGAGGTATAGAAAATAACGAAGGGTGCCATACATACAAAAAAAGTACTGTATCTAAGGAAAAGAAAAATAATATTAACGCAAGCTAAGCCGGGGGCAAAAGCTTATATGTTAATAATGTACAAAAGACAAGAAAGTGATATATATCACATAAAAAGAAAATGCTTGCTAAGTGGCGATAAATTCTATAAAAGCGATTGATTAATCACAAGGTTTGTAATACTAAACATTATTATTATATAATACTGTACAAACACAATTTAAATAGTACTTGAAGTTAAAGATATTTATAGTATTTGATTTGAAGCAAATTTTTGAGGCAAAAATGGAAAATAAACAAATTTACTTGGACGTTCACAACGTTAGTAAATATTTGCAATAAGGACTTGGGCTTTCTAAGAAAAATATTTTATTTATAAAGTTGTAGTTCCACCATGTCCAATTCCCTGGTCAAACTATAGTGACGTTGCATTCCCTCGAAACTCAATGGTTGTCTCTAATGAAGCCCCCCGTGACCGACTACAAAGCCTCCCCGCCCCTTTCCATCTTGTCAGTGGCGTTGTTAAGGAAGGCACTTATAATATAGAAAGAAATTGTGTAACTGAGATCAAGTCTGGATTAGCTTCAGTAGGTATTGCGATAATTAAGGATTAACAGTAATAACACTCCATTTAATAATTACCAATCATCCTAATGTCATTAATATTGTGTTGTGAAAGTGTTGTATGAGTATTTATTACATAACGCATTCGAATGGCTAGATTTAAATGAGATTAACTAAACTTCTACTTGGATTGACATAATAGAATTATTCCGAAAACATTATTTGAATTATAAAGACAGTTGACTTCATCAAAGTGCCTGTGAAGGTTTATTTAAATAAAGATTTTTCGAGTTTGAGCATAAATCCAACATAGGTGTACAGTGCTTCCCGCAATCTTACTAATATTATTAATGTGAAATATGCGCTTAAACAAATAGAATAATTTAGTTAAAAATTACAGCTACCTTATAAAAATAGTACACAGGTAATCGATGCCCACGCCTAACGTGGTAGCCTAACCAGGTTCAGGGAATAACGTAGTTTCGTGGACAAATCCGCTTGTTTATAATCGTAGTGCATTTCATCTTTAATTTTTCGAATTATCGATAGTTTTACACATGTGAAGATTTTATTCAAATGTTATAATATATAAGAAAAATTATATAAAAATTACTTAGTTAAATATATTAGCATAAATATTTCATATAAGTAAAACACGATCACTCAAACGATACGCAGATGCGACAAATTCAACTGATCCCTCGCCTCGAGGAGTGAGAAACAAACATCGTAAAAAGTTCTGAATATTGCTAACAATTCGCAAAGTTGTAGGTAAGTGAGCATTTTTCTTTTTTGATATATTCTATGTCTTATATGAAAAAAAAAACGTTCTATTCTCAATCGTATAGTCAGAGGACGGTGTTGATGGGAGTAAATAAATAATGAGGGGAGCGGAAAAATGAATTCCAATTTCAATATAAATACAATATCGTATCTATCGGATTTCTAACTTCCTAGTATTAGAGGGATTTCAATATTATACTATAACTGATTTTGACTATGGATTTTGTTATATGATTGCGTCATATTCTTTATTTTAAAAGTTTCGACCCATGAGAATTCGAAGTCAATATAAGGTTTTGAAAGTACCTTAAGATAAACCTGAAATAATATAATATACTCGTACATAACATTTTCTAATGTCATCTTTTAAATGAATTCATTGCCTAAAATACATACATATTTTAACTGCAACTGTTTATCGATATTGCAAATATCGTTTTGTAGATTGACAAATACAATCAAGAGGAAAAAGTTGGTACAAGGGAGCTCATAGATGAGAACAGTACTCTATGTGAGGCCAAATTTGTGCCCTTATATTGTTGGTTGGCGATAGGCCGGCAAGAAGTATTGTTTCGCTCTGCTAAGCACACCGAGCTTTTTGGAGGCTAGTTTAGACTTTCCTTCTAAAGGATCGCAGACATGAACGTTATTCGCTATTTTGACTCCCAAGATTCCGATACTTGAGTCTGTCAGGAAAGTATCTCTTAAACGAGGTGATACGACAAAGGGTCTCTTTTTAGCGATGCACGTGAGAAACTGTGTGTTCTTGGGGTAATATACGACCAAGTTTTGACGACCCCATTCCGAGACATTGGTAAGTCAATTCTCAACTTCAGATACAAACTGTTTTCTGGCACTTTTTAACATGTTCCCGAGAAATTCTGCTACGGCCGGAGTATGAACTATTACCAGAATATCTGCATCTGCATAGTAATGAATGTCACTAATTCGCAACATGTTAATGAATGAATGCGGTTAATAAATGACCGAGTTCTGAGGCATCAAAAAAATACATCCGAATTGAGAAACTCCTGTGTTCAGTGAAGTCAGTTGAAGAGTAAATCAATACACTTCTTTAAAATTTGACGTAAAAAGTGTTGGAAAATTTAAATATTATTCCATAAATATCTTGAATATTTTATTTCATGGCATACAAGACGGAGTCTGACATATGTTTGCTTGTTACTGTTCAAAGTAAATACTGAAATGATGTTGGAACAGCAGCAAATAAGACAGGATGTTGAAACCTGTTTACGCTGAGTTGAAAAGTTTAAACTTTGGTTTAAAGCGTTAAACGTGTGAAATGCGAGAGTGACAATTTATTCAAGTTGAGGATTAAATATCGCATCACCAATTCTGAGTTTAATCGAAAATTTGTTTCTCGAAAATGGAACAGCAATGGAACTTTCCAAAGACGTAGAGTCATTGACATGCAATAGAGAATGTACATCCAGTTGAAAACTTAGATATTGCCGGCAACATGTTGCGGATGCGAGGTATATGAGAGACAGGGTCTTGACGTCACATGTCAAGAGTCGCAATATTAATATTTAATCTACACAAGTTAATTTGAATCGCGGCTGGCTTACTGATATTTTAATATCTTGCGATATGATTACAAATGCCCTGATTTAGGTTGTTAGGGGAAATAATAACATATAAGGCCTATTTAATATCACTGATAAAGCAAACATCAATTTTAATTACCCATTCTTGTTTCTCTCTTTCTTACTTACTCTCTATCTCTGTCTATAGCTGTCTCAGTTTACTGTAATAATATTATTATTATCAAACAAAAATAATAGTCGTCACTAATGACTTCTCCACCGTATATATTGTAGGTAAGTCTAAAATCTTACTTTCTTTAAGTGTTACTATGCGTCATCCATTTTGGCTTAGGACTATGATTTAACACGATATAGTAAATAGCACCTAGCAATAAAATTATAGCTATCGCCTTGTGGTCGAAATTCAACTGTAGACTTAACAATAAAATCTCTTCTAAGTTTGACAATACACTTAAGACGGGAAGAAAATAGTAAACATGTGTGTATATTATTATGAATGCCACCTGAATGTAGTGAGTGTAATGTGATGGTTCTCCTGATGAAAAAACCTCTTTCCATCAGGTGAGCCATCTGCTTGTTTGCTTTTTGATATAAATAAAAATTGTTTAAAAAAATTACATGTTAATAGTATAGGCGGTGGTTGTCTCTTCCTCGGGGCTCGGGTCCGATTCCAGACAAAGACAGGCATTTGTGGATGAGCATATATTGTGCTTATATATATCTAGGTAACGGTGTTTATTAAATATATTCCAGTATTTTCAGATATATAATATATATGTATTTCTATGTACTAGTATCGTTGACTAACACTTATATCACAAGCAAATAGTTTGCTTACTTTAGTAGGTACTTGTACTTGGTTAGATCAATAAGTGTAATTTGTCCAGATATTATTATTATAATAGTACTTGAATATATTTAAATAATCTTGGCATGTTCTTATAAAATATATTATAATTTTATGTTACACTGAAATACGTAGACGAGAATAGGTTTACAATCTCGTCAGTGGAACCCTCGGTAGTACGTTAGAACTTATAAATTGTCACTTTGCTCCTGCGGCTATATGATGTTATGAAAACTAGTCTCGGGTTAAGAGTGCTTCAGAGTAAACAATATGCACTGCTTACACGCCGAATCATTATCTTTGTTATAAATAGTTTATAACATTTTAACTAAACTCAAGGAAAAAATGGCTTATTGTAATAAAGTGTCGTCAGAATGAACCAGACGTGTATATACTTTCCAGGTCACTACGATTCACAGGTGTGTCGGCTAGTGAAATGATTGGTGATCTTTATAGCTGCATTTTGCCAGGCATGTCGTAAAAGGCGACTAATTGGTTATGTGAGACACTACCATCATGGGTACTAGGTGGTAGAGTTCAGCATTGTCTCGCCCGAGTCTGGTACCACCGCCTTACCTATTCCTGCCACAATAGCGTCAGTGTATGTCACTGTCATGTTCCGGTTTGGAGGGTGAGGTAGCCGGTAAACTTGTGCATGTGGTATTTGGTATCTATAGGAGATGATTCACTCTTTTCATCAGAAGAACTATCTGCTTGTTCGCTATCTTATGATAAAAAAAACTTCAGAAACAGTATAGGAAAAGCAAGAAAACGTGAAGAAACGGTTTTTTTTTTCAGGAAAAAAAGAAAAGTACTCAGTGTTCTGAAACCCCGGAGAGAAGAAAGAAGCCCTACAAGTGGAAACTCAGAATAAAGACTTGTTAGTACTATTTCTTATCACGCTTGTTTTGTTTACTACTACTAAAAGACAATCTTGAATTGAATGGCATTTAGTTTGAACGAGCGGAGCAATTATCACTGTGTCACGGTTCATCATCCCCGTGTTGGTCCTCATTATGCAAAGAAGTTCGTGAAAGGAGAACAATTGGTTAAACGTATCACTACCATCGTGACTAGGTGGTAGAGATCCGTAACGTCTCGCCTGCATATACGGTACCACCGCCTTTCCTATTTATGCCACAATGACTCTATTGTGGTAATGTGCTTGTCAATGTCGTGTTCCCGTTTGTGGAGTAAGCCATCTCGCCACACGGAAAACAACGCACTACAAACATCTTGATGTCTATATAAAAAATTAACTAAAGTTCTGGTTATGATAAAAAATATAATTACACTGGTTCTTTTGTGAGGTAGGCAGAGTGTATCGAACGTCAACACATGCGAAAGTTCCTGTTTACCATGCTTCAGCGGTTTCTTATCTGGCGAGATGGGTGGTCATTATCATCACCGTATACCATTAACTTCGATATGAGTAATTACGATTTCTTGCAATTACAGAGATATGACGAGCTCACCCGAGGCAAGAGGCTAGAAGTGAGATTTTAATTCTATTTTTGCTGACTTGAACGAGCCGGCGAACGAGTAACGTTTAAGTCGGCAAATATAGAAATGGAAATCACTACCTAATTTGTCAGCTAACAGATTGGTAAACCATAGTGAAATTCAGTTCACTCTCCAGCCAGGGATTTGTCATTCCTAGAAAATACTAAATATTTTTTAAGTAGCGCCAAAATACTTAGACGAATATTATGTTTACAAGCTCGTCAGCAAACCCCTCGGTAGTGAGCTACGACTTACAAATTGTCGCCTCGCGCCCGCGGCTATGCGATGTTATGAAAACTCGACACAGGTAAAGAGAACTTCGAAGTAAACAATTTGTGCCGCTTACACACTGAATAAATCTCCTTATCTGTGTAACAAATTGTAATATGTTTTACAAAATGGTGACTAAATTCCCGATAAAAAGAAATGTTTACGTGCGATATATCATTGGATTAATATGTTTCATAAAAAATGTAACATAAAGATTACGATTTTATTAAACTGTACGATGATGACTCAGTTGAGTGTCTACACTGACTTGAGTGTATTAAAATTATATCTGACTGATTAACTATTTTTGTTCTTATCTCTGTTTATTAGTTAAACCTTTAGAGTAGTCACGTCTAGTATGGAAAAATGTTCCATATTTCATCCGTTTTGCATTGTAGGTAGAGTTCTGGAAAGTCATTTCCGAGTTTGTTACCAACACCTTTTCCTACCGCAATACCGCATTGTTTGTCATGGCTTTACTCGAAAGAGTACATTCTCGCCATTAGGATATAAACGTAATATTAATCTCTTTAGTGTTTATAGGCAATGAATATCTTCTTTCTAGAGGAGGATCGACAAGGATATCCTCGTTTACTATCCTATGAAATGAAAATTAAAATATGTCCAAGTTTCTGGTTCCTAGAATTGGTTGCATCTCAGTTTACACTTGAGTCCATATGTTAATAAGCAAATATATTCTAGCCTTTTAGATAAGAAATCAGTAACATGTTTGGTGTTTGGCAAATATGTTTACAGCAAAACCAAATAACCGAAACAAAAATAAATAATCTAATATAATTTAATTAATATTTAACATTAAGAGTAAATATAAAAATATGTCCAAGTTCCTGATTCCTACAACTGTATGCATCTTAGTTTGCACCAGAGTCCATATGCACATATCTTTACGCCATGTGAAGCAAATATATTCTAGCCTCGTAGATAAGAAATCAATAGCATGTTTGGCGTTGCAAATGTGATAAGAGCAAAACGAAATAACCGAAACAATAATAAATAATCTAACATTATTTTTATGAAATTTAACAATTAACAGTAAATAAAAATATTTTTATTCTCTGATTAGTATGAGATTAGAAAAAAAATACTTTTTATTTCGTACTAGCCGCCACGTATTTAAAAGTTGGCACAGCTCTAGTAAAAACGTAATCCTAATAATGTTATAAATCTGAAACTTATAAAGATATTTCCTTGACATAATGGAAAACTATACTGAAAAAGTGTTATTCGTGAATTATTTTAATATCAGTACTATGTTGGACAAATAAACTAGGATGTAAGATGGTAATACTGAAAAATAAAACATGTTTTAAGGTAGCTAAGTAAAGGTGTTAGTAGGTAGATATACTTTATTACTTTATGAGCGGAATAAAAGAAATAATCTGCCTTCAGAGAAAAAATTACTTATAAATGCTGATATTATAAAGCAATCAAATATTTCTTTTATTTAAAATATAACAATTATCTTCCCATTAAAGAATTCCAATAATAAAAGAAAGAAACCGGGTCGCTTCTACACTAATGAACGTAATGTAATAGATATTTTCCGACCTATAACAATTTTATAAATCATTCATTTATTCCCAACGTTCGCAAATATGGTTCTTGAATTAATAATACAGAAGTTATTTTAATGAAGGATAATTTTTGCTGGATTGAATATAAAAATGTATTAAGGAAGCAATTTGTAATAATAGCGATCCTTTATATGCACATAATTTAATATCAAATGTGTTTCAATGGCTGTACCTAATACTAATTACTGTGATAAATATAATTAACACTCGTACTTTGTATTTTATTGTGAGGAGAAAAATAGAATGTAGATTAATTACAACGAGCCTTATCAATTGCAGAAGTACGTGAAGAATTATTAAAAAGAATACGAGTACTATGAAAGAAATTGAGCAATTAATAAATATTTATTTTATCTTATTTCATAGGATTCCAACTAAGCAGATAGTTTTCTTGGTGGAAAGAGATAATCATCAACTATAGACACCTGATGAGAAAATGAAAATGGTGCTCTCCTGATTTAAAGATACAACCATCGTCTATAGACACCAAAGATGTTAAAGGTGCGTTGCTATCTTGTGGTGAGGTTTTAATGCTACATGTCGGAACACGATAGTGACAAGCACTGGCGCTATTGCGGTAGGAATAGGTAAGGCGGTGGTACCAAACCCGGGCGAAACAATGCAGAACTCTACCACCTAATATGGCAGGTTTGGAATGCCACATACATAAGTTTACCGGCTACCTTACCATCCAAATCGGAACACAAGCGTGACAAGCACTGAAGTAATTGCGACAGACTACTATATAGACCTACTATATAGTCTTCCTCATAAATGTGGATCTCATATACAACAAAAAATGTATTTTTTAGTTTTCTGATAAAATCAAGTTGCCCGGGATTGGAAAGTACCTGGATAGCGATAGGCTAGCCCTATCACATTGTGGAACCGAGTATCTTCGGCTAATCGTGGGTGCACTGCTTTGTACCCCTGCCTACCTCTTCGGGGATACGGGCGTGAAGATAATTTTTTTTTCATATACAATAAGAATTCCGACTGTTTTATCCTGAGATTAGCATGTTCAATCAAACAAAAACCTCTTTAGGTTTATTTTACACTACGTTACGTAGAAATAAGACTAGATAGCAGCTAGACATGAAAGTCGTTGCCTACTTCTTCGAGGATATGGACATGATGGTATATTTTTGTATTAAATTAATCAAAAATACTACTGCTCAAAACTTGACACACCATCATGTCAGAATAAATCTTTGTTGCTGTTATTTGTCGGCAAAACTTGTAATTTATTGAAGTTTCAATTATAGAGCTTGTTTTAATTTACGCGTGTTTTATCACCCCATCTATTATTACTAGAAAGGGGCAAGTCTTATTGCAGTAGAGCACGTACTTATAATTGCCAGTGGTAGTGTAGTAGACAGATAATATATTTTCACGCACGCCTCTGTAAGAGCGGAACCAAGTTGTTCCGCAGTTAATGCGTGAACCAACGCTTTTATCGGATTCTATATTCTATACAGCGTTTAATGTGATCCTATCTATTGTGTTTATTGCTTTACGTTTGTTCTACTTTACAACTTCTATGTTTTGCATTTATTTATTATTTTCATATATGTATTGTTTTTCTGTGTTGATCTAGACCCATTTTAAAGAATAAATCAAATACTTCACTTTTAGGCATTTTCTACCCCTGTCTCTCTGAGTCTGTGTCGCCTCTATGGTCTAGTGGTCCGGTGTCGGTATAGACCACATGAGGTCCCAGGTTCGATTCCCGGGTTGGGAAATTCAAAATATGTGTTTTTTCAGTTTTTAATAAAAACATCGCCTCTGTGGTCTAGTGGTCCGGTGTCGGAGTTGACTACACGAGGTCCCAGGTTCGATTCCTGGGTCGGGCAATTAAAAAAAATGATTTTTCAGTTTTCTGATAAAATCAACGTTGCCCGGGATTGG
>DWBA01000622.1:0-12654 GCA_018236825.1 Apodemia zela | reverse complement strand
CGTGATGATATATAGCCTATAGCCTTCCTCGATAAATGGGCTATCAAACACCGAAAGAATTTTTCAAATCGGACCAGCAGTTCCTGAGATTAGCGTGTTTAAACAAACAAACAAACTCTTCAGCTTTATAATATTAGTATAGATTTTGAATTTACCTCGCTGGTCTACTAATGAGCCTGTTCAACTCAGATGGATGTGATAAATTTTCCGAAAGTTGCATATTAACTGTCTAGAAAAGAAAATGTATCACAACAACCCCGTGTTGGCCTGGGCTCCGTTTGAAGAATAGACCATCTGCTATTCTGCCAGGCAGTTCGTAAGAGGCTGATGATTGATTTTGTGAGTCACCACCATCATGGCTACTAGGTGGTAGAACTAGACTACTGCATTGTCTCGCTCGGGTCTGGTATATAGCGTATATATAATAGTGTCGATGCTTGTCATTGTCGTGTTCCGGTTTGAAGAGTAACGGATAGCAACGCACAATTAACATTTTTAGTGTCTATAGGCAATGGTTTCCCTTTCATCAGGTGAGCTATCAGCTTGTTTCCTATCTAATAATATTAAAAAAAAAAACTAGATAGGTTTTACAAAATAATAAGAGAGAGAGAGAGAGCGAGAGAAAGAGAAATAGTTGCTAGAGGGCCTCTACCTACTAAACGGTAGGTTTTGGGGGTTGGAAAAAATTAACGGTAGTTAGTAAATATAATTAAATTAAAAGGAAAACTATCAAAGCTTAGTAGGCTTTACAAGTTTTTGAGTGATGGCCAACTTCGGAACCCTACATTGCGCGTGGCCCGACACGCACTTTGACAATTTTTAATTAGTAATTACTTACGAGTGGATGGCCAACATGATAACACTATAACGCTGCTAACTAATTTGTATTTAAACAACTCGGCGACAAGTGTCAACAGCATGGTACCACCATCGATCGTTTATTTTGCGAAACTACAAGAACAGTTACAGTGGGTGAGTTATTTATGCATTTATGTATGTGCTACGAAATCAGCTAATAGCCCACAATATCTAATATTCACAAACCAGTGAATAAAACAAGGTGAAATATCGGCACAAATGTTGTACATACAGTAAGTATATAATTTGCGTAATGATACTCGTACCATGTTTCAGTGTAATTTTATACATTATAGATTTAGATAAATATGTACATTTTTAAGTTTTGACTCATTGCCTTAGCCTGTTTGGCTCAGATATTGAACTCCTGGGTTCGACTCGCAGTTTGAGTCGTATTGCGTTTTTCTTGTCTCGGAAAATATCAGAAGTAGCTTGGTTTCCGGTATTTACGAGTATAGTACGAGAAAATTTGCTGGTTTGTTGGTTTGGTTGGTTGACGAGTTTGGTTATTATCGGTGTAAAAATGAGAAAGAGCATGCTCCGTTGGTTCGGACATGGCGAAAGAATTGCAGATGAACGGTTGACAAACCAGATATACGATGTGGATGGATGTAGGTACCGAGGGAGACCAAGACTGACGTACCATGACCAAATTGTTCGGGTGCTGTCCGAAGGTGGTGTCAGGAGTCTCCGTAACCAGCGTGTTTGCATGAGGAGAGTTATGAATGTGGAGGAAGCAAAGCAAGTCTGTCTGGACCGTGATGTAGGGCACTCGATTCACTTTGCCTACCCCGTAAGGGATCTGGCGTGAAGATATGTGTGTGTGTGTGTGAGAAAGGAAGAGATTAAAAGTTTAGAGTATAGTAAGAGATTCAGAGATTAAAAGGAGAAAAAAAATATAATATTTGTATTGTAAAAATAAATAATCTATACATACCTATAATAAAATCGTAGGAGAGTCAAAACTGTACATTGATTTTTTTTTTAAATAATACTTGGGGCGTGATCTAAAATCGATATCGAAGCCAAAAACATAGTTTTTAGAATTTTTGTCTGTTTGTCTGTATGTATGTCCGGATTAAACTCAAAAAGTACAGTTTTGACTTTCCTACGATTTTATTATATGTATAGATTATATCTAAGGCTTATAATAAAACCACACAAAGTGTTTGAGTCGGAAAGTAATCCGAAGATGGCGATTTCAACATTTATTTTTCCCAGGACTCTGTCCAGAAATTGATTTAATTTGTTATTTGTTACTTGGTATTAATTCATCGGTAGGTCTGATCATTAGATTTATATTTTGATTCTCGGATTAAATAGAGATTTTCTATCAAGAAAAATATTTTGCTACATAGATAAATTCTGACGACACAAGAAATGTAAACCACTGCTAAGATGTAAATTTCATTCGAAAAACATAAAGTTATTAGTTCCGGCTATCAAGCTAATAAGCTGCAGTTGTCAAAGTTTACAAATGTGTGAAAAAGATCCTTAGTTTATATAAATTATTTCGCTCGCCGACATAATTGATAAAACGTGGTTAATCTGGCCATCTATTAACGTTCGGTTCACCGTACGTACCTTGAAAAGGAAATGAAATAATATCTATTGGTTTACCCAATAAAATACGGTATAATAAATAATTATATTCGTTTTAACACCAACAACATAAATATAATTTATTGATGAAGAACCTTTTAATTTTATATCAATGCTTGCAAATGCTAATAGCTTCCAAAACGATTGTACAAGTAGGAAATGAACTATTAAAACAGCACTTAACTGATATTTAGTTTATTCCTTATAACTAAAAAATAAATAACATTTTTTTTTGTGTTGAACTACATAAATCAAAGTTAAATGATAAATACTCTCCGCGATTAGGTATGCCGAAACCTAAAATGGTACTTTTGGCTTGTTATTTTATATAAAAAGCCAAAAATATCGTATCATAATGTTACCTTAAAGGCCTATTACACTACACGGTAATCAGGAGCCCTTACCCTTATTTAGAGCAGTGTAATAGAATTCCTGGAGTGAGGGTCCCTAATTAGGGCGACCGGACGGTCCCAGCAAGCCATGATCCCTAATCGCCCTTACGATCGAGTAGTGTAATAATAGTTAGGGCGGTTAGGGAGCTCAGTCGTCACGCGGCTAGCGTTGAGAGCGCTTGCTGGTTCCAGAGCACTGAGTAATCCGTATATAGGAGTGCTTTTCTCTTAATTTCAAGTATTGCTTGACCCACATCTTTCTCCTCCTCATTTTTTCTTCTATAATATTCATGGACGCAACCAAAGCCACAGCAATCGCTACTTTTTTTGGTTTAGATAAAACAGGTGCCAAGATACGTCTCTATTCGCGTTCACTTTCAGATTGTACACAGAAAGATAGGGAGCCAGTGTTCAGTGCAGTGTAATAGTTGATATCCTTGCAAACCTGAACCTGAATACCGTGTAGGCCTATTACAGTATTACTTTCTTGCTACATGAAAAAATATGAGAAATATATATCTACAGATGTGATATGCCTATAGATATACGGTTTATGTGAAAACAAATCTATTACTTCACAATCAATATTCAAAGAAAACTACAACAACTGACATTAATTTCTCTAGAATCTCATTATCAGAACCTGATAATAATGATGAGACACTTCCAAACAAAAAGAAATTTTCCAAATCGGTCTAGCCATTTTCGAGTGATCCATAAAAAATAAATATTTTAATTTAATAGTCTGTTTAGAAGTCGATTGTATATGCAAAGTGGTAGTATGAATAAAATTAATTTTATGTAGGTATAAATGCTAATTATAATACATTAGTAGTAGTCGGTCCTACAATATTTTGTAGGTATAGATACTAATTATATTACTATTATTACTTTTTGTGGATCTGTCATGTTTATTATATTGTGTATAATTTTGTACATCAGTATATTTTATGCCATGATTGTTAATATGTTATAATCTGTGTTGTATATCTAAGCAGTGTATGTCCATATTTAATAATAAGAACAGGAACAAGGTGGTGGTGGTATAGGCTTGGGTTCCAATGTAACGGGTACAGGAGGTTGGACCATAAATGCATTCATAGCCTGACTACAAGGAGGAGTAGGTGGAGAGGATGGAACTAGCGATATAATTATAGGTGGAAGTTGAGGTAAATTAGGCTGGGATAGGTACAAAGGAGCCGAAGGACTACCTGAATGACACGGTAACGATGGAGGCGGTAAATATACTGGTGGAGGTGGCGAAGATAGAATAACAGGTGCTGGAGGTAACATAGGAGGAGGAGACTGAAGGACCATTTGAGGAGAAGGTAAACGGAAAGATGTTACGCATGGTGGTGTTGGATGACAAGGTGGTGGTGGTGGTAATATTATAGGTGGAATTGCAGGTGGTAATGCTATTGGTGGCAGCGAACAAACTGAAGCCGGTGGTTCCGCTGGCATCAAAAGTATTGTTGACGGAGGCGGTGGTAGCTCGTTTTCACATTTGTTGCAACAACCTCCTAGCTTTTCTTTTTTGTCTGGAAAAAAATGACATATTTTTTTATCTAATTAATACTAATTTTAAATAATATAAAAAATTATCTTCACGCCCATATCCTCGAATAGGTAGGCAGAGGTACAACCAGTGCACTCACGATTAGCCGAAGATATTCTGTCCCACAATATGATAGGTGGCCAGCCTATCGCCAACCGGACACTTTTCCAATACCGGGCAACATTTATTTTATCAGAAAACTGAAAAAAAAACACTTTTTTAAAATTGCCCGATAAACAATATACCTAGATTGTTAATATTAGACATTCGGACAACTATATTTATTTTGACCACACCGACAGTTGAGTGATTAGCGACCCTGATCGCGAGCGACGTAATCGACGCGGCTTCAATTCGATACCCGTCAGAGACAGAAGTTTGGGTGATGAGCGTAGATGTTTGTGTTTCTGCGCTTAGATGTTTATTGAACATATTTCAATATTATATATACTAATATCGATGTAGTGTCAATTCTCGTAATTTGTCCAGTGATAAATAATTGCACGGGTGCATATATATATATATATATATATATATTTAAATAAAACCGTATGATTTTAAAACATTATCTTCTCCTGACAAAAACAAACATTACAAAAAAAATATCGAATTTGGTGCATTTATTCCAAAGTTATGCACGTACAAACATTTCAGGATTTCGTTCTTATTTATATCTATACTAATATATAATAAACAAAGCTAAATATCGGTGCCAAATCTTACAAAATAAGTATTTTTTTGGTAAAATGCTCAAATAATTATTTTAGATATTATTTCGTTTGACGATACCAAAATACGAACTGGGTATTCAAGCTTACTAAATTGAAGCCCAGTATAAAATCTTTGTGCAGCAAGCACAAAGCCCAAGGATTGCACTTAAATAATATAGGAAAATCTGTAGTAAATATTTTTGAATTTAAATTTCAGTTTACTTACTATTTTTTGACAACAATACCATAAAGATATCCTTTTAAAACCTATGTTTATTGAGAGAACAAAAAAAATTTAATGATAAATTTATGTATGGGGGCATAAAAGTTTTAGAAATTATGTAAGGAGGGGCGTGGCACAAAAAAGGTTGGGAAACACTGCTCTAGACTGTTGTTCAGTAATTTAAACTAAGTAAACTTTAGTATCTTATATTCATTTTAATTCAATACTTACCTAGCTTTGACAGCAACGGTTTGAGCAAACTGTAACACGATAAAAAACAAATGAGAAATTATACAAATTATTACGTAGTAATATTAGAAAATTAACATACTTACCAAGCTAAAACAGACTTTTTGCATTCTTTTAACTCTTTTAGAGCCTCTATCTGTAAGAAAAAATCAATGATTATTTTTTCACATTTTCTTAAATCTTAATAATAATTTTAAATTTTGTAATTTGAACTCTATGTGTACAATAAAGTATTAAATAAATAAAATAAATAAACATCCAAACTATTGCATTTATAATATTAATATAGATACCTATATTCGGATATTTACCAAACATATGCTTGTATCTTCACAGGCAAAGACGAGGTTGGATGTAACGAGCATTAAACACAGATAAAAAGCTATTTTTCTTTCCATGATGCGTCGTCAAAACTCCTTTGAACGGGACGAAATTATTTAATTAAAGATTATTTATTTGTCTCTTGTTATTTAAACAAAAAATTATGAAATTTCAAACAATATCGATGTTATTTTGAAATTTAGATGATAATATTCACGTGACCGTGAAATCTGATAAATATTTTGTTGGTGTAACCATTTGAAATTATTATGTAATGTAGGGACTACACAATGTTTTAACATCTTATCAGAAAAATACGCAAGAGAGCATTAGGAAACTTATTAGAAAAATAGAAAGACAAACTGAGTTACAAAATATTTTTTGGCTTTAATTTCTATTATATTCCCTCTTCTCCTTCAAATTTAAATTTGGAATAGTAACGTCCGGTCCTAAGGATTGTCTCTTGTGAAAGTGAACCACAGCGTAGTGAGGTGTTTTTACTAATCATGTACATAATATAGATATAAAAAAATACAGCAACTTTTGACGATACACTGCTAAAATGATGTATAATTTTGGATCTTCTACTAATTTTTATTTGAGAATCTCATCGGTTCGACGACTGAGCAGTGAGCTTCACTGAGCTTTTATTTTTGAAAAAAAAAATTAGAAAAATAATTAAAAAAATTATTTCGAAAGTTTAGATACTAGTTGTCTCAAAAAATATATTTAGAAACTACTTCCTACCCAACCGATTTGCTGGGCGGTGATTGAGCGTAAATTCATGGATGATAAAAACTGTAATATTATGTTATATAATTTGTCTAATCACAAGTTCTCACGGTATACCAAATATTATTAAATCTAATTAAAATAAAGTTATAACGGGATATACATAAAGAGAGACAAACATTTTCAAAACGGTAAAATTGATGTTAGTGAGTCATAAAACGAATATTTAAAACAAAGTTTGACAATAAAATCGAAGGCACAGACAGACGCTAAAGATTTACCCCGTGTTGGTCCGGGCTCCTTTAAAGAATAGACCAACTGCCGTTCTGCCAGGCGACTAATTGGCTATGCGATTCACTAACATAGTGTCTACTAGGTGGTAGAGTTCAGCATGGTCTCGCCCGGGTCTGGTACCACCCCCTTTCCTATTCCTGCTGCAATAGCGTCAGTCATAGTCACTGACGTGTTCCGGTTTAGAGGGCAAGGTAGCCGGTAAACTTATGCATGTGGCATTAAGACCTCGCCACAAGATAGCAACGCACCATTAACATCTTTGGTGTCTATAATGTCCTTCCTCCTTGTGGCAAGGTTTTAAAGTCACTTGCATAAGTTTACCGGCTACCTTATCTTTTTAACCGGAACACGACAGTGACCAGCACTGACGATATTGTGATAGGAATAGTTAAGGCGGTGGTACCAGACCCGGGTGGTATTGCAGAAATCTAATATTTTTAAACAATATGCATTGGAAATACATTATAATAATAAAAATAAACATTACACACACTAGGTTCATGTGGCATACATGATAATATACACACATGTATACCGAAGCTTTATAGTTAGTATATATCATATAGTTTCGCTTTGTCCGTCCGTCCATAGTCTAGCTCAGAGACCGTTACTACTAGAAAATTGTGATTTGGCATGAATATACAAATTAGTCATGGCAAGAAAGTGGTACAATAAAATATGGAAAAATATTTTTTGGGGTAGCTCCTATACATGTTATAGGAGTACAAGTATAGTACAAACGGGGGTGCTAATTTTTTCTCGCGTGCCCCATGGCGTGGGGAAAAGTTGGATAGGTTTTCAAAAAATGTTATAGGTTTAGAATCACAAATTTTCGATTTAGGGATTTGTTTGTGAAATATTAAGCCTACTACCTACCTTTTTGGGGGTTTAAAAAAACACACGATAAAATATAACGAAATTACAAGGAAAACTATCACGGTTTAGTAGGCTTTACAAGAATTTGTGTAGCCCGCAATATTGTGATGGGCAACTTCGGAACCCTACTTTGCGCGTGGCTCGACACGCACTTTGCCAATTTTTACAGCTAAAGTCTGTTGTCAAACTTTTTTTATTTAGTCACAAGATTTTATTATTTAGTTTGTGGCCGAAAAAATATGTGGTCAGTGCGATCGCTAGTATATATTTAATCCACAGCCTTCTATGTTTTATCGCCGTAAATGCTAGCTACTGTGATTATCTAGCGTGGAGGCTAAAGTAGCTGGTAACTAGTATATAAGATTTTACATTCCAGTCAAAAAGAAAAAAGCATATCTATACTAATAATATAAAGAGAAAACATTTATATTTTAGTATATTTGTAACGATTATATTTATACTCACAAACCACTTGACCGATCTTCAAAATTCTTTTATTATTAAAAAACTACACTATCCAGCCCGCTTAGGATAAGCAGCGTGTGATAATGTCGAGATCGATAAAACAGGTTTGGTTTAAGTCTGACCAATAAGAATTGCGCGTCGCGTCGAATAAACAACATCTTAATTCCTATTAGTCAAACCTCTGTTTTATCGATCTCGGCATTATCACACGCTGCTTATCCTAAGCGGGCAAAACTGGCATAAGCTAGGTACTTTTTTATTCGACTCAGCAAAAGGAAGAAGGTAATTATTTTAGGTCCCGCAAACGAAATCACGAATAACAGCTAGTCTAAGATATATCTGAAAAGTATCATCATGCTGGATTCTGACCTGAATGTTTACAGACTTTTCAGTTTACCTACTTGATTCACCGTACGTTCCATATCCTGATCTTCGTATGTTAGCGATCTAATCTAACTACTACCGCTTATTTCTAGCGATAACCGGGATAATAGGAACCAACAGGCACGATGTTGTTAACTCACCATCAATCGATTCCGAGCTATGACTCAATTTAGATTTCCAAGAAAGACCTCGAAAAAGCTGAATAACCCTGTAACACTTTGAATAGGGGATCGAACCCGGAACCTCGTGATCTGAGCTGTTTAGGTTAACACCTAGGTCACAAAGTAGTCAATTACATTTTGTTGTTAACGGTGTATGGCGCGGTGTTTTTAATACGTCACCACTGGACTCCAAACTACGACTGAGATTGAAATTTCCGAGAAAGACCTCGAAAAAACCTCAATAATACTTTCGGTCGGGGATTGAACCCGGGACCTTATGATTGGAGCAGAATAGGTTAACTCCTAGGTTACAAGGTAGTCAATTAAGTATATTTTGTCGTTAACGGTGTATGGCACAGTGTTGTTAACACATCACCAGCGGACTCCGAGCTACGACTGAGTTTTAGATTTCCGAGAGAGACCTCGAAAAAAACCTCAACAATACTTTCGGTCGGAGATCAAACCCGGGACGGATCATAGATCTGAGCTGAACAGATTGACCCCTAGGTCACAAGGTATTCAATTATATTTTTGGTATAAAATTGTTTGGACTTTTGCTATCTTACGCCATATCAAGTATTTCGTATCTTGATACGAGTATCTTGTAAGATGGTACCTACTATTCATTGTATTGAAACGACCTTGATAATTTACAACGTGCTTAATCACAAGTTATGATGATAACTGTACAATTGTATCTTTAGAAGATCAGTATACATTTGGTTACAGATGTAAGCGAATCGAAGACATATATTAATTTAACATGGTTTTCCATAAAAACATAATACAAATCTATGGACTTTTCTGCGTTCTATTCATTGTGAGTATTCTTTTGCACTATAAGAGCAATGACATTTTAAAGTTTTTTCTCGTATTTTTCAGGACCGCCTTTGAAGAATTTACTATGTGCTTTTCTGCCAGGCAGTTTGCAAAAAGACAAACATTTGGGCAAACTTATCACCACCATCGTGTCTACGAGATGGTAGAGCTCTAAAATGTCTCACTCGGTTTACTGCTTTACTTATTCCTGCTATGATGTCGTCAGTTGTGTTGTGTTCCACTTTGAAGAGTAAGGTAGTAGGTAAACTTATACCTATGACATTTAATGCTGGACACTTGGATGGGAACGCGCCTTTATCATCTTTGATGTCTAAAGGCGATGGCTGTCTTTTTATATTAAGAGACCCATCTGCTTATTTGCTTTTTTATTACCTACATAGGATATTTTTATATCATTAGATAGCAAACAAACAAATGGCTTTCCTAACGAAAAGAGAAACCATCGCCTATATGCATTGTTATCTATGTGGCGCGATGGTAATGCTACATGCATAAGTCTACTAGCTACCTCACCCTCCAAACCGGAACACGACAATGATTGAATGAGACATTGACGCTATTGCGACGTGAATAGGTAAGGCGGTGGTACCATATACCTGGACGAGACGTTGCAGAACTCTAGCACCAAGTAGGATGAGAGTGACAAATATAGCTCGATGGTCCCTATTAACAATATCGGTTCTGCAAAAATTGCCAAAATATATAGTTAATTGATAGTTTAGGTAATATTTTATGTAAAAAAGTGAATATTGGTAAAAATGTAAATCCTACATTGTTAATAGGGACCATCGAGCTAATCGTTCGCCTTCTACAAACTGTTTGGCATAACGGCAGACGGTCTATTCTTCAAAAGGGGCCCGGACCAATACGGGGAAATGTAAATAGCAAAATCACAATATAAATCCTTTGATCAAATACTATATTTGACTTTTGACTACATACAATTTTTTCGTTTTTTTGACTACATACAAGATAAGTTTAATCTAGCTGAAACCCTAAATTAATGTAATTCATTTATGAGAATACATCATTTTTACAGCCAGTAAAATATATTCGTAAATCAAAGGAGATATATTGAAATTGAAAAAGAAAAAAATGTTTGCATTCTAATAGGATAGCAGTATATACCTGATATATAATATTCATTATTTTGAAGGAATTTAATAAACGTAATCATTCATTGGCCTAGTGGTTATTGTGTTCAGCTGAGACATTGAAGCCTACATATTATGTTCTTGGGATGGGCAAAAAATATTGTTGGATTTCATGTGTAAATCTAAATATACTTAGTAGCTGGTCACGGTATTTGGTGGTGGTGTAAGATATTCAATACGTACATACAATATATTTAGATTTATTTATTGGTGTAAGCAGGGTCAGACTGGGCCGAAAGGGCCCGGATGGTTCCCCACAAGCCCGAGGCCCGAGACTGGAAGATGTGATACTATTATCAAATCTTTCTATTTCATTTCTATCTAATTGTATGAACAAACTATTTGATTTAGTTACAAGAGCTGGGACCTAGCTTGCACGGACCCCCTATATAATTTACTGCCTAGCTTACGGCATGCCCACGAGCCAGACCCGTCGAGGACCCTTTCAAGCCCGGCTAGTAAATGCCACCTCCACTTTATGGCCACTCCGATGCTGGGCATAAGATATTTTATTTATTTAAACACTTTATTGCACAAAATGGTACAAAGGCGTAACTTAATGATATTAAGCATTTTCTGACAGTTTACCTTCTGTAATTCTGAGAGAAAAAGCTTGGGTAGTGCATAAAAATTAATTACGAGCTATTAATTACATCTATGAATTGTATACCAGTTGATAGCAATTATATTTAGATTTAATAATGTGTCCGCATGTAAAGTGAAATTGTATATACTTTCAGGTATCAATCACGTGCCGTCCCGATATCAAAAGTATACGTAATTTGAAGAAAAAGAGGGATAAATCACTCTTTCCTTCCTTGAACTTCAAACCTAAATCGACCTTGTGTAAAATAAATAAATTTAAGTCTAAAATAAAACCTCCGCTACTTACTTTACCTCTAGTCCCTCATAAATTACCACTTTTACCACCGGTATTACCTATTCCATTTATACCTCCTTTAGTACCGAAACCTTCATTATTACCGAAATTGCCACTCCTACCTCCTTTAGTGCCTTTACCATTTCTGCCTATACCTCCATTGATTCCATTGTTGCCTTTGCCAATTATTTCTCCACCCATATTTCCAAAATTACCGAAATTACCAGAAATAATAAAGCCATTAAAAGTACCGATAATAAAAGATAAATTAAAATTAAAGGATCCTATAACATCAAAAATAAAATCATTAAAGCTTCCGGAATCTTCTCTACAAAAGAAAAAAGTAAAAGAGAAGTTGCTGAAATTAAAGAAGGATGGTTCATTGACAGCCGCTCAGTATAAACGGTTTAGTAAGGCTTTGTTGTAATTAATATATGTGTAATAGGATTACTATATTGTGTATTTTCTGTCTAACAGTACATCTTAATATTATATTTAATTTAAAAAATTATATTTGCAAGTTTTTATGTAGTTTTTTTTGTAAACGTAAACATGCTATCCTTTCTGCTATTTGAATCCTTTATAAAAAAAAAAACAATCTTTAAAAAAATACACTCGAATTTTCAGCTATAAATGACAAAAAATGTTTTATTAGCAATCCACTGGCAAAAAAAATGTCAAATCTGCCGAGTCGTTCCCATACCTTCTCCACAAATTCATTGTGATGCCCGCCCCGTCGGTCGAGTGGTTAGCGAACCTAACTACAAATTGACGGGGCCCGGGTTCGATTCCCGGCAAGGGCAAACATTTGTGTGATGAGCACACATGTTTGTATTTCTGGGTTTGGGTGTTTATAAAATACTAGCAGTTCCCCGTGACTTCGTTCGCGTGACCCAAAAACATTATTTCTCTTTGCTCAGTCGGGTAAAAAAGCCTATAGCCTTCCTCGATAAATGGG
>DWBA01000621.1:0-12657 GCA_018236825.1 Apodemia zela | reverse complement strand
ATAGGCGATGGTTGACTCTTTCCATCAGGAGACCCATCTGCCTGTTTGCTATCTTATGATATAAAAAAAAAATGTAATACAACAGTTATGCCTTATTAGTGGCAGCATGTCATGGTTGTAACTGTATATTTAACAATTAAAACATTTGCTAACTAAAGTGTTATTATAAAATGAAGCTGATGTATTAGATTTTGATTAAATAAAGTTAATAACTAAAATAATATTAATCAATTTGACTTTTTTTTTGCTGAAGCTTAGCTCACTTGACTTGACTTGTAGATTAGACACTTTACTTTGTCTGACCCTTCAGACCGGTCATAATTATAGCAGTAACTCATGTTATAGAAGAAATGAGTGTGACTGTGGAAACTTACCTAGAAAAGTACAATGGGACTCTACCAGAACTGTGTAAAAGTGCCATGATCAATTGATGTCCAGACTATCATTAACAAAAGTATTAAATGATAACATGTCTTGGTGCATTTTGGGTACAGATGAATAACAAACTGACTGAGAAAGCGACCTTTGATAATAATTAAGACTGCACATTTATTTCGTTTCAGAGAATTACAATAGACCCTAAACTTGACATATATTTATTTAGTTTTCGAAAATTACAATAGACCTTAAACTCAACAATATCCGTTTACCGTTATATCATTACAAATACATTTTTACTTATCTACTTAAATTATTCCATTGACAGTCGTCCTTCTAATGAGTATAATTCCTTGAAAATATCAGTTAATTTTGGTCGCTTAAAGCAGTATGTCGTAATAATCAATACCAATATTTTTATAGGATTGACACTTTTCTCAAAATGTTTCGTTAACTGATAGTGTTCCAGTTTTTAAAATTTCTAAAAGAATATAGCCCAGCTTGGGACTAGGAGAGTGACCGATTTTTTATAGGATCGCCACCTACTACAACATGTTACGTTGTAACCTAAGCTGGTAGTGAATGTTTAAATTTTAAAATTTTCTAAAAGAATATTACTTAGCTTGGGACTATGACCGATTTTTTGATAGGATTGCCATTTATCACATGTTACGTTGTAACGCTAGCTGATAGTCTGTAGCTTGCCTTTTTACCTGCAATTTTTATCTTTGGAGATGAGTGGTAGTTGCAGTGCAATGATGCTATTCCCCGTGTTGGCCTTCTTTGAAGAATGGACCATCTGCCATTCTGCCAAGCAGTTCCTAAAAGGCAAACAATTGGCTATACGTGTCACAACCATCGTGACTACTAGGTCGTAGGGTTCCGCAACGTCTCGACCGTGTAGTTGTTACCACCGCCTTCCCTATTCCTGCCGCAATAGCCTCAATGCTTGTCATTGTTGTGTTCCGGTTTGGAGGGTGAGAGTAGCCGTTGGACTTATCATGTGGCATTACCATACTACCACATGGATGGCAACGTACCATTGACATCTTTGGTGCCTATAGGCGATAGTAGAAACATGGAACATCTGCTTGTTTGCTATCTATCACTATAAAAAAATAAAATTTAAAGTTTTATAGTCAGTGCTATTTAGCCTTTTAATGTGTCCAGTGGAAGTACCCTAACATAAGTTTTTGTGTGTTGGACGCTGGCATGTTGGATTAGAAATAATGGCATCTATTGAAACAGTGGTTCAGAACAATGAAGGGGAGATGGGCGACGACACCAAGCCTGACAGCACCGCTGACGTCAAGGAGGAACCAGGTGAGTGCTTGTGTACTTCTTACGCTGATAATAATCATTATAAAATGATATGACTGAATCATTTTATATTGATTGATTTTTATTGAGCAATTTTGATTAGTATATTTTTTTATATTATGTAATTGTTGTCTCGAAAATGTTATAAAATTGCAAGTTTAGATTTATCAGTTTGTTTTATCTTTCAAGTTTCATTTTCTTGTATTTCTTAGTTTAAATTGGCAGTTTCAACATGCCATCTGATAATAAAGAAGATAAGCCTGCTAAATTACTTCCGCTGGATCTTCTCATGTATGAGACCGCGTTCCAATCCGGTAGTAGCTATTTAATTGTCGAATCGTCATAAGTGCATGTAAAGGTTTTAGTCCCGGGTTAGTCAGTTGGTAACATGGACATCCATCTACGCATTTTGTGGGCCTGATAACTATTGCTTGTTTCTTGCAATAACCAGAACCAACAGTTTCACGTACTTATCTGAGGCACAGTGATGTTAACATTGCATCACAACACACTTTGATTTCTACTTTTGTGGGTATCCCCATTAAATCCTAAAAAACTCCTGCCCGTAATTTTTTTGTTTTAATTTCATAAGATAGGAAACAAGCAGATGGGTCTCCTGATGGAAAGAGTCAACCATAGCCTATAGACACCAAAGATGTCAATGGTGCGTTGCTATCTGTGGCGAATTCTTAGTGCCACATGCATAAGTTTACCGGCTACCTCATCCTCCAAATCAGAACACGACAGTGGACAAGCACTGACGCTATTGCGGCAGGAATAGGTAGGCGGGCGAGACATGCCCGAACCAAGATGGGGTAAAATGGTCATGATATGAGTCTAATAAGTTAACCACTACACCACAAGGCAGTCAATAATTATCAATAATTTAAGTGTTGTATTTAGTTTATGTTAATGCTATGATTGTCATTTAAATGATATTAATAGATTATAGTGCCCCAAAAATATATGTCAAAAAACATAAATTTTTTTGAATCTGGCAAACAAACAGGACAGTTCTACCAGTGATAAAAGAGAACGGTGGGCTATAGAAATACGTTGCATCAATCCTTCATTCGTGCGTTTTTATTTTTAAGCCAATTCTACCATGTAGACAAAGAAGTACCAAGTACCATACATCATAATTTAGGCGGATTTGCCTGGCTCGCTCTACATTTATAACTTCATACAAGTTAGTATCAAGTTAATAAATAGCATATTTTAAAACTAATATTAGAAGGTATATTTTGAGAAGATTTTTGCTTTAATCAAAAATATATGCTATCAATATGTTATTTTTTTCTAAAGGTGTGGCCACTAATAATCTCAAAGAAGGAATCCTTTGGAATGTGGCAAACGATGGCCCTGTACCAGAGGGGTTTACCATATACACAACGGATTCAGGACTTACTGTACTCAGGAGAAAGAGACAAAGAAATCTCAACAAACTTGGCATCGGAGGATTTGTGGTGCGTCAGAGACAAGCCACTATTAAAGCACAAGCTGATGAAGAAAACGCAGAAGGAATGCAAGGATCTGGAGGTAGATTAATTGATTGATATTTCATTAATTTAATGTTAATATTAGTGTTAACACCCATCGCCACCTTTGGCACTTTTAAAGACTATCCCTTGTTTACAATAACCGGGACCTTGTCTTGCTTTCAGTATAGGTATAAATATATAACTACCATCTCTGGGTTACCACTGAGATTTTTGTATGTAGAAGAAAATGAAAAAGGAAAAGTACCCAGGTTCTCACTATTTCTAATATAAGTACTGTAAAATTCTCACATATTCATTTTAATATTTTTTCTCCTTCATCCTTTATTAAGGTTCATAGTATAATGTCAATATAGACATATAGTAAAAGATAATTGTGATATAAACATATAGTAAAAGACTCGATGCAAATTTTACTACCTAGTTGTCACAATTTTAGTATTAGCTCGCCTTTTACGAGCTGCCCTGCAAAAACTCTTCTTCCTCTAAGAGCATGGACCAACACTTTTATACATTCTGAAAATACAATGTAATAAATAAGCTAGATTGAACATATTCGTTTGACATCAGATATAAAATATTTGTTTCAGAATCTCCTGGTAACAAGCGGAAGCCACGACGAAAACCACGTTCCAAATTAATGGAACAGTTCCCATCTTACATGCAAGAGGCATTTTTTGGCAAAGAGCTTCTAGAACCATCCAAGCCAGTTGTCAGCTCAACAGGTAATTAATTTTAGTTTATGCATTTACTTACAGTTTTGATAATAATAGCAAGTTTGTTCACCTATGCTTTTTTCAGTAATAAAGGTTAATGACAAATCTACTTTTGCCGACAGAGATGATATAAGCCAAAGATTATTAACTCTACATTGTTTAGATTGGCGTAATGATAATGATTATGGAGAAGCTTTCTTTCATTTTTTAATACTTAAGCTTCAATTTAGTGAAAACGCTCTTAGCGATAGGAAGTGCGATGGTGTCAGTAATGAGGGTATGACGTGTTGACAGGGTCGGGGGCGGCCTCCCCGGGCGGGTCTGAGGGCTGGCGCGACGAGGAGGGCTCCGACAGCGAGGGCGAGGACGTGCTGGCCGCGCTCGCGCTCTACACGCCGCGGGACAACTCCGTCTATGTCACGCTCACACAGGTGGGTGTGTGTGGTGTGCCGCGAGAGTGTGTGTGTGTGTGTGTGTGAGGACTAACGCGACGAGGAGGGCTCCGACAGCGAGGGCAAGGACGTTCTGGCCGCGCTCGCGCTCTACACACCGCGGGACAACTCCGTCTATGTCACGCTATCACAGGGGTGTGTGTGTGATATGCCACGCGCTGCCACAAACTAAAAAGACACCTTTATCGGCTAATTATCAAATAGTGGTCCGTTTTCAGATTGCGACATCTGTAGTCAATTATACAATTGCGAAGTCTACTATTAATCAAAATCAGATCTATCATACTCTTTTGGTCGTTCCTTCGCCATGTATACAAATGTATGTCCCTATGCGGTAATGTTGTGTTAGCCTCAAAAAGATTTCTCTCAATGCATAAATTCACAATATGCTACCAGCGTCGTTCACTCTACTGTCACCATATGGACCATGTACGATCCATTCAAATCACCACACAAAATCACTTTTTTATTGTCATCAACCATGTCCACAACAAAACTTTTTCAGGTCATTGGGCGTTGAAGAGCGTACCGGTGCATGTAATGCGGCCAAAAAGAGTCGTGATTCTCATTTTGATACGGACCCAGAAAAGTCTCAAATCAACAATTCTATAATCTTTCACACCTGAGACTAAGCATGACGATAGCAAAATACTTATTATGGCGCTCAGGAGTACACCAGACCATAGAACCATCATACTACCGGGGAGATCAGTTGCTCACTACGTTTACGCTTAGTCTCTATTACACATAAACATCCAATACCACCACCCTTCCTCAACGCACGGTCTCTCACATTCTGCTTGCCTTTTGGCACTTCATATTCCTCGTCTCGCCTATTCGGGCCTGAGGTGACGGATGGCGGCGCCCTTCGGCATATTTACCACTTTTCGTACCGACAGGGGCGGATCGGACACCCTAATCTGCACTGCGGTACGTATTCAGGCCAGAATTACAGACCAGTAGACTAGTAGGGATCGTGACGTGCACGCTTCTGGCCAATTACCCCCTAAAACATTCATTTTTATACTTACAGGAAGAAACCGAACTTCTAATTTCATTAAAACCAAAACAAGAAAAAGACGAATATTCTAGTTTAAGTGGTCTAGACGCGAAGATAAAAACAGAAACCTCTGAAGACGGACAACCCAAACATACGGAGGATTCAACGGCGTTGAAAAATGCGATATTAGGGCCTCAACCAAGTGAGCCTGATCAATCCAGTGAAATACATAGTCACAAATCGGAAACTATTGGCAGTGGTAGGTACCAAAAACGTAATGGAACGTACTTCTGATATATATTTAATTATACTTTGTAAATATTAGGCGTTCTAAATATTTTTAATGTAAAATCCATGAGTATAACCCGTCGGAAATATCTACAGACTATAGAATATTCACACGGCGTCCCTCAGTTTGCCAACAGTTTCACTTGCTTAGGTCTAAATATATTTCAGATTGGCTGTACTTTTTCAAAATCAATTAAAAAATTCACCGTAAATTATTTTTTAATAAAATGAGTCACTTCTAAAACTGTAAGGTGCGCCGTGCGAAATTGTGTGTTTATAATTTCACATAAAAACTTTGTTTTAGAAACTGGAGGTTCTTCGCAGGGCTCTACAATATCCCCCAAAGACGATTTGTCTCTACTGAACGTCAACTTGGAGGCTATGGTACGAGACACGTTGCCAGACATGGATAGCAATGATGTAGATGAGATCTTCAAAGGAGTGCTCACAGACGACTCGCAGGTTACTTATTCAAATATTTAAATTGAAGTAATTTACTCGTATTCAGGAATGCAATATATTGTGTATGGCGCGACTACTTGCTGCAGCGATTATTTATTGTTGAGACTTATAGAAAAACTTAGCACTTGACCGGTTTTTTGAATAATACAGGCAATAAGGAAGAAGCTCTAAACGTAACGTATTTTAAAAACTATAAACATTATTACATAAAAATTGTTTAAAAAGGGCTATAATGCATAGGACGTTTATAGAGGACGTGTATACTGACCAGAATGATCGATTTGGCGGCAATTGGCAGTAACATTTCTTTGTTTACATTTTTGGTCTCGAATTCCATTTCCGGCATTAGTTCCGACGAGTTCGTCCCTTGGATCTGTCTGTCTGCCTGCAGCATAGTTCTACAAATTAATGACGCAAACATATTAAATAGAATAAAAGGAAAAAATATTTTTTTATCAAATATGTACTGTGTACAAATATGTATTTAGAAAAAATGTTTTGGGTAGACATGATTTAGTTTCCTTTATCCCATGGTTTGGTATTGTTTGATAGCTAATTAAAAAATATTGTAGTTGTGTGTAAACCATGCACCAATTCAGGGATTAATTTAAAGTATGAAGTTTTAAGATACTGAATGTGTTGAAGTCATATGTCCTCTATCTAGATAAATTATTATGTAAAAAAAATATTTTTGTGCAAAAAAGTTCATGGCGGCATTATATAATATATAAAAAAGAATTAAAAAGGAAAATTATCAAAACTAGATAGGCGTTAACAAGTAACAGTAGACTTAAGTTATAAATACCCGAAGTGAAAAATTTGTACATAGTCCAATGAAAAATACTTAGATGAAGTTTCTTAGTTGCGTAACTTAAGCGTAACGTAAACGTAAGCGTTCCACTTACGCTCAAACATCCAAAATTGCATAAAAAAAATGTTTACTGTTTTTATGTGTAAAATGACTGATATACAATAACTAAACTTTTTTTAGGAGTCTCAAGAATCTTCAGTATCGTACGTTAATTCAATGGGGGGCACTCCATATTCTCAACAACGACAACAGCTACAAAGCCCAATGGATTATACATCACAATATCAAAATGATTTCACAAATAGGTATGCATTTTAGATTAGACATTTTTAATTTTTTATGGAAGCACTCAAAGCAAGATGCTTTGATGTGCTTTTTTTTACTATAATTTATTTGTCACATAATTTCTTGATTATAGGTCAAATTATATTACGATTAGAAGTGTTAATTATCTTTTACATCGGACACAGACCTTCCATATAAGACCTTCTGCTTACAACACACCTTGTTCGCTCATGTGGCTGGTTCATCTGATCATAGCTTGTTACAATTTATGGCGCCAACAAATCACCCTAACCTAGCTAAATCGTCCAGCGTCCCAATACTATTTGAAGAATCTGGCACGACAACTCAGCAGATTTTTTTTGCATCCTACCCTTGAAGGTAGTTTTGACTGTCGGATGATCCCAACGCTTGAGCAGTGCAGTAGAGTATGGAATTTTTCATATCTGTTGCTGTTCGAGAACGACCGGCAACAGGTATGAAAAAATTTCCTGGTTTGACCAGTCTAGCAAGAAGGCCCATTAGGTCATTACCTAAAGCAACCTGGACTAGAGCACAAGCTCAAGGTGATCAGAGTTTCGCTAAACTCACAAAACACTTAAATGTTGACTCCAACTGCAGGCTACTAGTCAAGCTACAGCCAAGGCTAAAAGTTACATTGGAAGAATTGCCAAGACCACAGCCTTCCGCCAGGAAGTAACTTCTGTTAGTGTCACTCCCACCATTGCGGAAAGCAGATGAATTGTTAGCCCACATCGCCAAAGAAAAGCAAATTTACTAAGCTTCTTCGCGCGCCATTCATTTCTTGACAATGGGAGAAAGCCTTTATTAGCCATTACAACTTGTGAAAACACAATGCCTGACAGTGTATTTACGCGGAAGGCTGTTAGATAAGTCTTGCTTTGATATAAATAAGTCGAACCTGCCAAATGGTATATACAGGTACCCCGGGATATTGCTAAACGTGCGGTCCTAAGCTTACAATGGCGTTTCAACACTTTCTGACTCTTACACCCCAGTACCCTGGACCTGTATTTAAATTACAGGCCTTTAGCAAGCACCTCTTTGCTCTCAGTGATGGTAGTCCATAATTAATAAAAAAATATTTACATACATTACTTTAAACGAGGGCAATGCGGTTTTCGGCAGGCTCGCTCTGCTGGTTATCTTTTGGTCTACCTTACCTATCAGCGGACTCTAACTGTCTACGGATCACGAAAGCTAAGTTAGCTTCAATGATTCTGAGGGTATTGAATCGTGCTCAGAAGGTACTTCACATCCAGCCATGTACTTAATCTTTCTAAGGCAATGATAGAATTTTGAAATTTTGAGAGAATATTGATTTTAAATCGTAAATGTCATTTAAGAAAAGATTTTTCGAAGTTCGCCCTTTAAAAGGGTGAAATAAGGGCTGACAGTTTGTATGAAATTCTCTCATTTTTAATTTGAAATAAATGAAATTTTATAAATAAATATATTACAATGAAACATATTTGTAAGTATTTTTTGAATTTCATCTCTTAGAGGGATAGAAAACGGTGCTAAAGTTTGTATGAAAAATAATTTGTTTATTATAGAAATTATTTTTTAAAAAAAATACTTTAAATTTAGTATTTATTGCTCTTTATATAAAGCGGTACGCGTTTAAGGATACTTTTAATTTCATCACTTATAAGGGTAAAAGTGGCCTTAAAGTTCATATGAAAATTAATTATTTATTGTCAAAATCACTTGAAATTTGAAGTTAAAAATAGAAATGGTAGTGAATGAAGTAACGGGCGCGTGTTCTGTTCCAGCGGCGTGTCCGGCGGCGCGGCGCGCGCGCTCAGCCCGCTGTACGGCGAGTGGCCCGACCAGCCCGCGCCGCCGCCCTCCTACAACCAGCGCAGCGCCGACAAGATGCGCGCCGACGAGAGTCAGTACCGCACCACACCGCACCGCATCACACCACACCACACCACACACGTGCTGCAAGTTCACCCACTGACAAACTCCACTTACATTCCGCGGAAGCTTAATACAATTAGCCATTCGTTTTATAATGCCTTTTATTCTGATTCAGATGAATACTTAAACATGAAAAAAAAATGTAAATCTGTTACCCCGTAGGCCGCCCATCCATGAAACCTTTTGCTAAGCTGAGGTATTGTATTTAAACTCAAAACATTCAAAAATCTAAAGTTTGTTGAAAAGAACTGCATTTAAATATTTAAAAAACTGTAATTTTTTAACGCAATAATTGATTATGACCTGTAAAATGGCATTCAACGCAGTCTTTAAGCTCTTAAAAAGTTGTATCGGCTACGAAATCGATTGGTTGAAAAATCTCGAAGTTATGTAGATAAAAAACCTTTGTCAAAATTTTTCTTCAGAGATAACTATCGAAATAATCATCAAATCTTGAAATGATTTCCGGCATTCGACGCAGTTTTTGAAGGAGAAGAACTGATAAGAACAAATAGTACATTACTATCGAAGTTATATAAAAAAAGATGTTTCGTCAACTTTTATTTTAAAGTTTTCTAAAATTTCTCAACCTCTTCTAGGTCGAGTCCATTTTTAACTTCCGAATACTTAAACTGATTTAAATATTCGGAAGTTAAAAATGGACTCGAAAATTAATTTTTTTTAGTTATCGTGACCATACGTGAGGAAGCTATACCTACAGACGCATTGACGTCCATGGATTTTTTAAAATTAGTTTGTTTATATTATATCGAAAAAATTAATTTTTATTAGTATCTAATGTTAAAAAAAATACTCTTAATATATGTGAATTTATACTACAAGGGTAGAATGCAATATGCTTATGTAAGAAAACAGTTTTATAATGTAAAAATTGAGCGTCTTCATTATTTCTCACTTTGCTCGGCCAATCTCCCTAAAAATCTTTTTGAAATTGTATTAACCTTGACTACCCATCTAACAAATTTTATTTCGGATCTGGGGTTTGGGTGGCTGTCCCGGTCGGTCATTAAGCAATCGGTAATGCATGCAGGCTTAGGGTCCGCGGCGACGATATCGGCGGTGCTGTACGCGAACACGAACCACCCCGAGTGGAAGTCGGAGTTCCCGAACTGGGTGGACCGCTGCAAGCAGATCCTCAAGAAGTGGCGCGCGCTGCCCTCCGAGCAGAAGGCGCCGTACCTGCAGCGCGCGCGCGACAACCGCAGCGCCATCCGCATGAAGAAGGCGCAGCAGGTACGTGCGAGTGCCCGCCCCGCGCTGTGCTAACACACTCACCGATGCAGCCAATAGAGGACTCCGAGTCTTGTCCATAATGAACTAAATTGCAACTATTAATAGACAGGTTCACTATGACCTACTGAATGTAAAAGCATAAAATACTTACAAATTAGGTATGCGAAAGTGTCGCCATTTTGCGAAAAACCGTTTCGGCTTATCTGTGTAACCGTGCACTTGAGGCCAAAAATGGTAAAAGCCTTTATTGTAGATAATTAAATTTCCTATCTTTATTAGAAAAAAAAAATTATATCACCGTTTACGACTTATAAGACTATTTTTTTTTTCATAAAAGATTTTTCGCAAAACATCGGCACTTCCGCCGCCCTAATTCGTAAGTATTGTGTGCATTTACATTCCGTACGTCGTACTAAACCTGTCTTAAAAAAACTATTGCAATTTAGTGCAGGATAAATTCCTTTATTGCCTGTACTATACGTGCTCCTGTACCTGTGCTCACCGTCTGCTCTACCGGACGCATTTGCTTTTGAATACCTCTCTTAACCAATTTGTAGAGATATTTATGTACCTTTACCTCTTAATTCTGTAGTTAATAGTCACATATACGAACTTTCAATATTTCCTTTTATCATTAACATTGCGGTGTGTATAGTATTTTTTTATTACTCTTAATTATTTTATCTGGAAAATAAAACTATTTAAACAAGCTGTTCGAAAAGAAAACGAAATGACGGCATGTAATAGTCCCAATAGTCAAGTCCTTTGCCAATTGTAGAAGAAAGGAATAAATTAATATTATTTTTTTTTTCTGTACCTGGCCTTTCTCTTTGTCCCTTTGACTAGACTTTCATCCAAAATTGCTGGGTATTTAGCATAACTATCCAAACAGATTGTTTAATATAGCTTCGTCTTTAAGGTAAAATGATGTAAAGAGTAAATACTTCACATAGGTACCGATTTCCAAATATGTTTAAAAAACACATAAATCTAGCCGTTTTATTTATCCCATTAAATCGTTATTTTAAAAATTAATATAAAATAACAGATTATTGGGATTTAAATAAAATATACATAATATAAATTATTTTTACACATAACATAGTATTTAATTTCTACAAAAAAATTGGCTTGGTACGAATCGGACTCGCTGGTGCCATACCACAACACTGTTAAACATTAGGTATACATATTTTTAATTGTTAAGTAACAAAGAATTTATGTACTATAACAGTAAGATTGTATGATTATTTGTAAATATTATAATTTTTTGTTTTGCTTAAGAGTATGAATTATTATACTAATTATAATTTGTCTGTATTGTTATCAAATTCGAACAAAAAATGTGTTAACTAGTTGACCCTACAGCCATCCCTGAAACTTCACGCTAAGTTTTGGTATTTTAAGCTCAAACCAGACAAAAATACACATGTCTGCTCTCAAAGAGTTCAAGAATTTAAGTTTGTTGAAAAGGGCACTATTTTAATGTTTGAAAAGTTTTTCTTTTGAATACGATTATCGATTTTGATCTTTTGAATGGTATTCAATGTGTTTTTGAGTTTTCAATATGTTGTCTCGTTAACAAAATAAATTGGGTAAAAATCTCGAAGTTGTGTCTTAAAAACAACCGTAACTCCTGAATCAACCGATTTTGATTCAATTTATGGCATCCGAAGCAGTTTTTCAAAGAGAAGAGCTTATTTTATATACGTAGATATTAGAATTAATTAGTATATTAGTCTGAAAGTGATTTTAAACATTTTAAATAAGTTTGTTGAATACAATACTATTTTTTTATATTGGAGAGGTAAGACTCGCCTATGTGGTCTAATAGTCCTGTGACGTTCTTGACCACATAAGGTCCCGGGTTTGATTCCCGTATGATGTGTTTTTCAGTTTTCTGATAAAAACAATGTTGACCAGGATTGGATAAGTGCCCGTTTGGTGATAGTGTAAGAATATGAAAAGGTATGCATCGGAGATTAGGACATGTAGAAAGAATGACGAATGAAAGATTAACAAAACAGATATACAATGCGAATGTGGAAGGATGAAGGTACCGGAGAAGACCAAGACCAATACGATGATTAGATTGAGTAGGTCAGCACCTACTGCCAAGAGTCTTCGCAACCAGTTGTATGAAGAGAGTAATGAATGTGGAGGAAGCTAGCAGTCCAGTAAAAAGTTAAATGAAACCATGATCTGACCAGTTTTGGCGCAATGAGTAAAAATGTGTTCATTAATACTT